>QGSO01000459.1:371884-402224 GCA_011037825.1 Carya cathayensis | reverse complement strand
CTGGTCAAAAGAAGGCTGATTTCATATATATATACAAATTCCTTTTGCTTTTTGGGGGCCATTAAGAGTAGTGCTTTCTGGAAGCCATGTTCTGTAATTGAAATAATTAAATGCAGTATATGTATATATTGCCGTCTTAAGCAGTGGAACGAAGAATATATATATATATATATATATAAATATATGTACCAAAATAAAAGTCAAGCCGGCCATGCATATCGATCGATTCGATCCCATGCATATTTTCAACTTTTGGAGAGCTTTTTTGACTTTTATTGGGTGATGTTATCTTCATTCTTGTGAAGATTCACTTAATCTTATCATGTATTGGATTTATATACATATGTTTCTATATTGATGTGGATGTAAGCTTTTGACCGACCGGAATGTGAAATTAATAGTGTCAAAGAGTAATAATTAATATAGAAGAAATTATAAAAAAAATGGAAAGTTGGTGTTGTTGGTAGGATTAGTTGTAATGAGCTAATCACGTACAATTAACTAATTAATTCGTGGGGAGAGCAAAAAATTAGGTTTTCAGGCTGATCATATTCTTCTAATTACATATATATATATATATAGAAAAAATCTGATTGTAAGTGATTCTGTATATTAATATGCGCACACATTCAACGTAATTGATCAGAAAGTCAGATTTTAATAAAAATTGTGCTAATTTGAATTTTGAATATAAATGCAATAATATTAGTACATAAATCGGTAAGCAAATTCGCATGTATATAACAAAACTCATTTACTTTAAAAATGGTACCATATTTCTTGGGAGATTAGATAAAAAATATAAATGTGAATTTGATAAATTCGCATATGTAGTTGACATATAGCATTAATAAAAATAGTTAACTACTCATCTCATTTCATTTTTCTGTCTAAACGGTAGCTCGGTCCTTTAAAGTTTTTATACCATTTACAATTTAATAGAAAATGTTGACTGCTACAGAAACGTCGTCGTCACTGTTTTCACCATGTACGTACGTGTGACAACTGTTGAGAAGAGATGCGACAACAGCTTATGCGACAAATTATAAGACAATGGATGACAATATTGGGATCTACGAACGATCCAGGACCTTCCGAGCTAGCTGATTCATGCATCAGTTCATGTTTAAGAATGAGGTGTTACAAACTTGCACGTACGTACACATGATCATAAACTGCCATTTAATTCTGTCGTAGTGTCATGAATATGACTGTTCAATACACATATGGTTCCAATTGCAAGCACGTACGACGTACAGCTTTGAGTAGTAAATTAAGAAGCCCAATCAGCTAGCTAGCTGGCTAGGACTTGCAATAATATATATATATATATATATATTAGGTTGGAGCAACGTGCAAAGCACGTTTGTCTAATTTTATGAAATGATTATTTGTAAAAAATAATATATATTTTATAAAAATTATTGATGTCACTTAATAATTTAAGGCATTTTGGAAAAAATAAAAAAATTAGTTCAAAATATCATATAATCCAATACATGTTTATAACATCCATAATTTTAGCAAAGATGTATACGAAAAATTTAATAAAAGTCTAACATAAATGGTAGTTCAAAATATGTGTCGCTTGATTTTGTATTATAATTTATCAATTTATGTCATCTTGTAGACGATCAATAGAGACAACATTGAAATTCTTATTTTGTTGTTGGTTGATTCAATCAGGGACAACATAAAGTTAAAACATAATCTTTTTATAAAATTTGTGGTATAATATTTTCTATATATAGTATATATATAAATCATAAAATATATTTTGAAGTTGTTGGCCGAATTTACTCTTTCTTGATTAGTTCAAGGATCACAAACTTTATCACGTGCCCACCATAGCAAGCCCACATGTGGAATATGACTTAACGGAAGCTACGTCCTACTACCATGGGAAAAAAATACTTTGACTAAACACATTTGTATTATATATTATATGAGATTTTTAAATTTGAAATACTCAATAATATGAATTAATGAAACGTATAATACACATATATTATACTTAGAGATTCATGTCTTATGTACATAATACACGTATATATGTTAAGGAGAAAGAGAAAAATATAATAACTAATTTTTAATTACTTATTATTATATAAACTATTAAGTATTATAATTATTGTGATTAATAAATCATATAATAATATCGAATGCTATCTCTATCAACATTTATGTCTTTATTTTATATGCCAAACCGTTAAAACAAACGGTGTCAACTTTAACGGAAAAACAAGAAAAACCGTTAAAACAAGATTTTCCGTTACATACACACTTTTTATATATAGAAGATGTGTGTGTATATATATCCATGGGCCAGCAAATGACGTACTTATTTAGAGCCACGAAATTTAAGGGTTGATCGATGCATGCCGCCAGCAAGGATCGATGTCACTTCTTAGACCCACATCTGCTATTCATGATCCAATATCCATCCTTCCTTTAGCAATGAATTTAGAACAGTAGAGCTCAAATGGGCGGTTTGAAAATCTATGCATTAGAATAATATTCTAGGGATATATGGTCAGTAGGAGTCATTTTCGCTTATATATATATAGATATAGATATAGATATAGATATACCTGTTAGCTAGCTAGCAGGGCAGGCAACAACTTGTATGAATGAGCCATGCATGAATATGACGTATCATCCTCACTGAATTATTATTTATCATGCACATCTCCGATTGCTCATGTGCACTCACCTCACCACAAGCTTCATCCGCTTTGCATGCATGAATCTTTAAGGGTTACATTAATCCCGAAAACCAAGACTTTTGTTTTAAGAAAATTCTATACACCATACTATCATCCCACTTGCATCCTACTAAGTAAGATGTGGCACATTTACAACCATTGAATGATTATTTATTGCATGCTTCTTTATCATCCAATAATGATAAAAACGCCACATCATTTATAGTAGGATGCAAGTGAGATGGCATGGTGTGGCATATAGCATTACTAAGAGTAATACTATATACCACACCACCATCTCACTTACAATCATCTCACCACACCACATCTGAAATTGATTGGATCCCAATTATCTCTCATGATACCCAGTGGACGTACGACTCCTGATCCTTTCCACCAATTTGCAATCATTTGAGAATCAGTTTCATAACCCACAACCCATAAAAGTTAATTTTACACAAAAGCTTCAAACAATTCATGTAAAGCTAGCTAGCATGCAGGTATATATCTCAGACTCAGTAGTAGTTGTTGAGTTCCCACCTCCAAATGAGCTCATGAAAACGCTGCTACAAAAACACCATCTGCATTAATTGTGATCATGATTTTAATGGCATCATTCCCTATATAATATAAATTATTCGAGCTTAATTTCCTGATTCACTACATCGATCAAGAGTGGAAATTAAGGTCCCGGCCCCTCAGTTATATTAGTTTTCTCATTTCCATTGTTAATCTAATCGTGAAAACTATCGATTGGAAATACGCTCTTTCTAAAAACATTAAAATATGTATAATTTGCCCACTTTACTCAGCTTGTATTTTAGAACAAGCATGTAAAAATTTATTTGAAAATTAAACTCGTTTGTCTATATATCTATCTAGTAACACATCGTTAATACGTAAACTTCTCACATTTTCAGTATAAAATAACAATAAATTTTGAATTTTTTTTTTAATAATTGTAATAAATCTCACAATAAACAACTGATGTCATGTTTACGGACAAAGTTGTAATTAAATAGCATAACCCGTTATCACTTATATGTATGTGCTAAATGCTGCCACATTGCCTTTTTATATTAACCCTAGATCGATAGACACCAACCGCTAGCTCCTCGACTGAGAATCCTAAACTGTCTGTCGTGTTCTTAATCGAGGAATCCACGCATTTCTCCAGCCACCACCCCATTCAACCGTGTCGTTATATAGCTAGCTAGGTATAAAGGTTAAAGGTATCGCATGCAGTCATTCTCAGCAAACCTTTGCAGTCTCTGTCATTCGTTAATTGTAACTTTCTGATATGGACATTCTTAAAAGTATTTTCTAATTTAATTCGGTTTCAGCAGATCAATGGGACAATTATTTTGTATTGGGAGTTTGGGAATCCAACGAAATTGGCGTCCGTTTGTTAAAGTCATAACTGGTAACCGTTCACGTCATGATTTTAGAATCGTACGAACTGATAAAGATGTCGAGGGCTAGATCAGACTTCTTCTAAGAATATAATTTCCTTGACTATAGATAAATTGCTCATTTTCTTGACCAGAGATTGCAAGAAGAGAAGAAAATAAAAGAGAACATGACTAAACAGTAAAACACAAAGCAGAGCAAACCCTTTATGCAAAACTCATCGATCTGGTGGGACAGATCATGCATGTCTGTTTTATCCTAGTAAATGTTTTCTACAGAAATGAAAACTAGAAATTAATGTCTGTTAATTCTTTCGTCTTTATACATTATTTTTCTAGAAACCCTTGAGGGTTTTCAATTACCATATACTTCAAAATGACGCCCCCAGCCCCGTTTGAATTTGGAAAGTGTTTTATCTCATCTCATTTCATCATTACAAATTTTCTAAATTTTCATACAAAATATAATAAGCAATTCAACTTTTTCAAATTCAAACTCAACATATTCAAATTTCAAAACAATAATAATATATATTAATAAATAATATTCTAAAAATATTTTATTCAAGTTTCATCTTTTATTTAAAATCATCTCATTTCATCTTGTATCTAAATCCAAACCAGCCTAATTCGGTCCAGAAGTATTGAGATGCGTTGTACTTACCTTACAATAAGGGGGAGGGGGTAGTTCTGGGATTAATCATAGTTGGTTGGAGGGGGATTCTAGGAGTTATGAGTTCGCAGCATGTGCTCCAATAATGGCAACCACGCAACCACCAACCAAGAGGGAAGGGATATCTCAACACCTATCACAGAATATGATTATTCCTAGTCCTCTCAACATTAATAGATTTGTGGGATTAATTATCCCTCCTTCCCGCCTTCCCTATACTGCTTATCCAAGTTACTTTTATTACCTTGATCCAATGGCAGTTCAGACGAATCTTCATGAAACTAAATCATCATTCACTTTTAAATCAATATGTAAGGGATATTAAACAATTGATTTATCTTATCTTTTGGTGATTATTATGTCTGTTCATGCTTTCCTTATAGTTGGACATGATGTGAAGGCAAGCAAAATGCATGGTTAGCCCATCATTGGCATCTGTCTTTATGGGAAAGGTTTTCAGACTCTTGGCAAGCACTTTGCACTAGGGTGGTGATCATGTGGGGATGTCTTCTTTCTACGCACACTTCACCATTTATACGCTCAAAAGCTCCAACTTAAGTGGAAACTCGAGAAAATCCCACTTCTTGATACCTATATATATGAGTGGCCATATATTTTATTCCTAAACGTGCTTATGAAGTCCCAACATTCTGTAGGATTCTTAAATATTTCACATAAAAAAAAAAAAAGGAAAAGAGGAACATCTACATAATTTTGTCAAGGAAGTGTATATAATATATTAATATATCTACTGATCTCATTCCAATTAATTTATCTCATTCTATTGGCAAGACATGATTACTTATATTTTTCAGATCAACATGATTTGTATTTTCAAGAAAACAATTTTAATCTTAAATAAGCATTAATACCACATCAACATAGTAAGATCAGAGTGACATACGAGTATAGAGTGGCTCTATAGTTACCGTTGGGGCCGATAGTGCATTTCATTGTGTGTGTGTGTGTTTTTTTTCACATGCATTTTTTTAACACTTTTAAATATTTTTTTTAAAAAAATTTACAACATTATTAAAAAATACTTATTTAATCATTAAGTTAAAAAATAAAAAAATCTCAGCAGGAAAGCTAGCATTTTCCTATGAGTATATCATATAACTTAACTTCGTTTGGCATATGCCTATTTCTGGTGCATTGAACCACCGATCCCCGGGTGTGACAAGATAGATCATATGCAGATGCAACTATTAATTGTAATTTCATATGCTTGCTTTCCCTAAATCTAAGAAAAGATCATGAGGGTGTAGACTTTCCTCAACCCATGTGTTGGAAAAATACACGTTTTTGAGGATCTACCATGTGGAGGGGTTGTATCGATTCCATGTGGAAGACTGTACTTTTCAACTTTGTTTATCTAACAGCTGTTAGATAAACAAAGTTGCAGGCATAATAATTAATATGGGTGACCACTTAATTGATTGGTTAACCTCCTTGTAAAAGGACACATTTGTACTCTTAAGAAACTATTTGGCTATCGTGGGCTTCAAGCACTTCATCCGATACCTATCATGTAATTAGTGCAAATAAGGCGCACCGGATGTGCGCTAAATGATTGTCACATTAATTTTTGTATAATCCTTCCTTGCTAGTATGACTACGAATAAAAAATCATGTACATCCAAAAGGAAGATGGGATTAGGTTTTAATAGTACTGGTGTTGATGAAGTTTCTTGAAACTTTTTATTATATATAGAAATTTATCATATACTATGCATTTAAAATCGTGGTTGATAGAGAATGTTAAAGAGTTTTGTTATATACAATCAATTTTACTTGGTCTTTATATATTCCACTGATATGATTAGTTAAAAAAATTATTTATATTAAAAAAATGACGCGACTAATCATATTAGTATAGTGCGCATGAAATACATAAAAATGACTATATATAAAAGTTTTAAATGTTAAATCAACACAATATAAGAACAAGTGGAATAAAACATATTTAGTATATTCATGATCCGTAACTCTTTATTATATTTACCAAACCCTTTCAAATTGTTTTTACAAAATAGAGTGGTCAAAGAAGATCGTGCATTTGTCCGGCCTTTGGATACATGATTAAGGATTGAATGAACGAGTAAGGATGTTTAGGCACAACATCTAGCACTACCAATGGGCTTCTACCCTGTGGAATTGTGGTTGTGTTCGATACTGCATGTTGCTTGATTTTTTTAATAGGTCCTTTTTGTTTACTTCATCGACCGGTATGAAAGGTTTTCATAAATGATCGAAGGAGACGTGACATCAGAGTTAGGGATGAGAGAAGTTCAAATAGATGGGGAAGGAAAGATTGGTGAGACAGAGCTATCAAAGTCAATAGAGAGGGCCCATGTGGCAGAAGTCATTGAGCTACGATTGAGGGTACTTGATCTTGTGGATCATGTGCCATTGGGAGAAAGATCAGGGATCGGTAACAGTCACTGAATATGATGGATGGAAATGCATTTGTCAATCTCCTGATGGAGAAGGGTGTTAAATGACTGAGATATGGAAAATCATGGTGAATAGGCCTGTACTAGTTCTGTCATCGTCTTGCTGACGAGCCTTTTAGCGAGAGTTCTTTTTTTTCAAAGTATAGAAGCTGAATCAATGATACTATGATGAAATTGGATTCTTTCGCATCATATGGGTGCATGCTTCTTAAAGATTACGTTCACTTTTTTAAAAATACGAAAAACTTTTGACTAAAAATCCAGCTTGATGAACTCCACGCATCTAGGAGTTAGGCTAGTGGATCCGAATTGCCTCTTAAATGTAGGAGAAGACATCAACACACCCACAAAAATATATAATATCTTTATAATTTTCTGGAAGAAATTAGCAATTTTTTATTCTACAACATAGTGTACTGGTATTTAGATTGTCAACTTGCCATGTGTTAAGTTCCACTAAATATTTATTTTTGCAATAAATAATCCACAACGTGGTACGTAATGCCAATTTAATACATTTGGTTCATATTTAGACTGGGAATTAATTAAAAGTTCGGAGTAAAATATTTAGTGAGAAGATTGACCATTGCGAGAGAATGAGTTTTTTATTTTTAATCCCCTCTCACAAGCTGCTTGTTTCTAAAGAATTTTTTAAAGAATTGTTTTACTTATCATCCTTATATTATATGCATGTTAAGCTAATAAAATAAAAATAAAAGCAGATATGTGATATAGAAATGATGAGTAGGATTTTCTTCTTAATTACTTTCCAATAGATCATTTTGTTATAAGATAAACATACATTAGTCTGTGGACCTTCTAGGTTTACATCTTTAGATTGGTAAGCTTACAGTTTGCTGAGAGTTCATTTGATCTTCTCCTGAGAATCCATCTCTTCCCTGCCACCTTGTGTTGCCATCGAGACATCACTATAGGAGAAATGGGTTACTCATTTTCGTCAGAAATAGTCCTTTTAATTTTAAAATTTTGATCGCAAAAACCCGTTTATCTTTTAGTGCATGGAAAATTCATCCAATATTAGCAATGCCATATCAACCCTAAATTTTGTGATTCTCGCTCTTGTTCCTTCACTCAATCTTCTTGCTAGTGGCACATGACATGTGAATTCGATATGAAATAAAGAATTTAAAATTTATATAAATTTGATAAAACATAATTTTTAAATAAGTTAATTATGAGCCAACCCGCAAAACACGTAATTTACCCATATAACCTAAATTTGTTATATTTTCAACAAGATCAATGGTGACACTCCACTTCTATATATTTTTCAATTCTATAAAATGCTTGGATTTATGTCTATGTTGTTATTTATATGATGTAATATTGATATTATTATTTGACAGATTAATATCTCAACAGTACTAACTTTATTTTGGTTGGTATCTTTTTTTTTTTTTCGACATTAACTATAATGTGACAACTAAAAATTATGAATATTAGTTTCCTTATGTAGACATTAGTGGTTTAGATATTGATTTGAAATAATTTATCATGAATCTAGTTTTAGTTGTGAATGATTAATTTGTGTAGCTATCATTGTTTTATATATAAAATTATATATGTTAATAGAGTTAAAATAAATATATACAATAGTCAGCTCAATCCATTTCTATGAAGCAGAACAAGATAGGTTATGCCTATAATAACCCAACTCAAGTTGATTAAACGAGTTATGTGAATTACATTGTGTCACTCATTATTTATATGGATCGTTATATAATTTTATAGTCTGACTCATTTAATTATGGTTCGTGTTAAAATTAACTCATATAATCAAATAGTCATCACTTGATAAGACATGAACAAGAATTTCTATTGGGCCTACTTATTCGCCCATCTTCTTTTTATCTCTCATCCCTTTTCTTTCTTGAGAAATATTACAATCAAAAAAAGATTTTATAAAAATAAATTTATAAATTGATATGATTTGATATATTAAATCTAGTTTATCATAATAGAAGAAAAAAAAATCTACTTTATTATAAAATTACCTTTATAACCTAATGTACTAAATCACTTCATAAATTTAATTTAATAAGATTTCTTTATACCTAATTGATTTCTGTCTCTCTTTAGTTCTCTTTAGTCCACGATTATAGTCTCGAAGCAGACACGAGATCTACAACTTTTGGAATGCACCCATGCTTTATATTTGAGGCTAACATTGGCGATCGGCGCCGGAGATTGATCTTAAATGTCTATCTCTTCAAAATATTTATTATTTTCCACCTCATCGAAATGACCTCTCAACTATCAATATTCTTCCCTTAATCGAAAGAGGTGACTGGCCATCTTATTTTCGTTTTTCTTATTATTATTTTTTATTAGATTTTAGTCAGTCAAACGTTTTCTGACTTCCTCATTGCTCGATATGAGAAATTTTATGTGTAATCTCTGTGCGTCGGCCTTTTATTAAATAGAAAAAAAATATTATTTTAAAAAAATATTTTTATAATTTTAAAAATAAAATTTTAAATAAAAACTATACATAACATTACTCGACATTCAAAATACTAAAATCAAATAACTATACCAACGCATTTTGTTAAATTGAATTTATTACAAAAAATTTATTTATATAAATAATTATTTTCTGTCAAAATAAATTTATTATACTAATAAATTATTATTTTTATTACAAATAATTTAGCATGAATATTTATTCTTCAAGAAATATGCTAATAAATTTTATAAATATTTACTAGATAATCTCTACAACTTGACATGACAGTTTATATGAATATTGATACCTAACATAATTTAATTATGAGAGATGTTATTCACTCTCCATATTTTATATATTTTAAAATAATTTTTTATTTTAATAAGAATAAAATAAAATAATAAATAAAATAATTTTAAAATATGTAACGTGAGAAAATGAATAGTAACAAAACATTAAGGACCCACTTAACGAGGTTTAAGTTAAACCGATGTCATTTTTCAGTAATTACGTCATTGAGTTTTAATTTTTAGTTTTTAGTCTTTTTTTTTTTTTTTTACCTTGACTGATGATGGCAGTAAGAAAACGAGTTTCGAGGTTAAAAAGGCCAAAAGGACGACAGAGTTGACTAACGCCATCTCACATGGTTGCAATTTCCGATGAAAGAGCTAACGGCGTTATACGAATGTACAGTAACACGTGAGTCTGGGAGAGATAATAATTGAGTGTGAAATACTGTGAATTTATCAAATACTGTGAATTTATCAAATCAGTGTTGGTATTTCTTTTTATTTTTTATTTTTTTGTTGTTTTTATGGGGAAGGGTGCCTACTTATTCATCTTCTTCTTCGGTTTTCTCTTCCAAAAGGGCTTTGTGGACCGTTGATTCAATTATTTTCTTTTACATATTTCTATTGTATTTTTGTTTTTCTCTGTTATGATTTTCTCACTACACGGAATTTGATGGCAAAAATACAAAAACTTTATGACTTCTTAGCAAATAATTGTTTACTATGGCTCAAATATATAATAATTTCCCACGTGGACGGACCTTTATACTTCAAAATTTTTTTTTTCAAAGATTCATTTAATAAAAAATATAGAAAGGGGAACAATACATAATCCATGAAGTGAATGGATTAAGTGCAAATACATTTTTTTTTTGTATTTTTTATACAATTTTAAATAATAAAAAAAATCAATTCACAAATATTTACTTTCTTAACTATTATGTAAAAATAATAAATAAATAATTCAATCAGTCACTTTTATCGATCATTTTTACTGTTTCAACTAACATTTTCCATATAAAAATGGTAAACTTACTATTAGTTAATACCTTTATGCAACTTTTTAATAAAATATTAATGTGTTCGATTTTTTTGAAAAAAACATATTACTCTATTATGTAATTATAATATAGTTGTAATTTAGTTGCCATCGTATCATTGCTCCAAATACAATCATACTAAGTATTTTTTTCAAAATAAATTCAAAAATTAATAGATGGTAAGATAAATAATAGGGTAACACTAGATACAATATTAGAGTGTGTAAATTTTATACACTGATTTTAAAAAAAAAAAGACATATAATATATATATAAAAAAAAGATTTACATCTTAAAGCTGCAAATATAATTTCTCAAAAAAAAAAAATTATATTTGCAGTCCTCACTTGAGGATTACATCTGTAGGTCTTTTATTAAATAAAAAAAATGTCATTTTAATATAAATATTTTTATAATTTTAAAAATAAAATTATCTAAACCTACTTTATAATCCCTAAATAAATATTATATATAATATTGCTCACAAAATAATTAGAGTGAGATAATAAGAAGACATGTAACGTCTTTCTTTATAAGAATCATAAAGTGCTTTATTTAATAGTCCTTTTCATATTTTATTTATTTAAATCAGAAAGTGCACTTGATTATGAGGATTTTAATCATTTCGTGGAAGCCAAAAAGGTGTATGGCTCTAGAATCTAGAGATTATTTTACATTATTGAGGATGAAACTCAATTATCCCAAAATGCTAGTTGGCATTAACGATCTCTCTCTTTTTGCTATGTATTTTAGACAGCTAGCACAAGTTTAATTGCTAGACATTTTCTGGATCCACACTTAAATGAACCATTTTCATCATTGTTGGTTATCTTTTTAAACAGACCCTATATATACATATAGAATTATGTTATGTATAATTATTTTTACGTATATTTTTATATATATATATATATATTTTTTACTAATGTGATTGATTAAAATAATTATTTTATATTAAAAAAAAGTTATATAACCAATCATATTAATAAAATGTATAAAAAATACATAAAAACGATTGAATATAAATTTTTTAATATATATATATATATATATATATATGTATGTGTGATACTTATAGGCAATAAATTAATAAATAATAAGAGCACCTCAATCAACTGAAAGGTCTATAATTTTTATTTATTTATTTTTTATTTAAAAAAAGGACATGAATCTCTGGCCCTTCACCCTAGCCAGGTCTCTATTATCAAGTGGGGTAGAGGATTAATTGCCTGTGCTTGATTAATTAGCAACGATAATATATCTTTGGGGCCAGCCAGGATGAATGATTCCATATAACCACACTTCACCCATCACCATGGCTGTATAATTGCAAGCAAGCTGCACTATCTCCCTAGTAATTTTAAAAGATTAGTGATAATTAAAAAGAATTATTTGCAAGTTAGTGCCATTCTCTCTATATTGTTCATGTCATATTTATAATTTAAATTTCTCTAATAAACTAATTTTTATTGTATTAACAATGTGAAAAATATATCTACTATGCAGATTTGCACTTGAAGTTTTTTACAAAAATGTTGCATCTCAACCCAAAGCTCAAAACAAAAATAATATCAAAAAATAATATTTTAATAATATTTTAATTTTATAATACTTTTATTCAATTTTTTTCTCTCATTTTCTAAATCCTATAAAATTTACATCTTAATTCAAACCATTTTACTACTGATTACATATTTATCATCTCATATAATGTAATCTCAACCTTCAAACGAGGCAAAGTTGGTTAGGCCAAACTTTTATATGTTTGGCATCTTTTTCTTGAAAAATTTTACTTATCATTATAACACTACAAACTGATATGTGATATGTCATTTTATTTAAATACATACATATAATATGTAAATATATGCGTTTAAATAGAAGAATAAAAATAATAAATTAATATTAATATGCGACATAAAGAAGATAAATAGCATGTCTCTTTTATTTTTCTTTATTTGCGATGAATATATTGAAATAAAGTCGAAACTAATTTTAAGAGTAGACAAGCAAAAATCTCGGATAAGTACACACACGTATATATCACACAAGATTCAAAGGATAATGTTCCCACGCTGGTAGCACCAAAAATGATAATTCAAGAGTAATTTATACGAATCTTCAAAATCACTACGTGACTGCCAACCCGTTACGTACGATTGCCTGGACGTATTGATTGGTGTTTTCAAGTGAGAGATATTTTTCAGAGGTAGGGTGGGGATCACAACATTTACTGTGCTGGCCGCTAGCTAGCTGCCTACCACCACCATGCATGCAATAATCTGACCCTATTATATCATAAATGGCCCACACGAATAACATACTCATAATGCATGGAAATCATTAATTTGGCATAAGCAATAACTCATTTTCCTCCATAAATTAGTAGCTATCTATATATATGATTTTGTTTTAATATGCATGAGATTTGCAAGGCCTTCTCGCCCATTCGTTAGTTTATCGAGCCCCCGACCAATTAAAATAAGTTATGTTATTATTCAGTCGGTATGTAAAGTATATAATTCATATCACTTAAATAATAAGATTTGAATTATAAGATTTAATTTTTAAAATTTATCTTTTAAATTAAATTATGTCATGTATATATTTTATTAAGTGTACTTTATACATTAGCGGTGGGAGTATTATTGCTAGTAAGGCTATAAAACGCATGTATCATAGAAATTTTAAACAACCTCAACTAATGTACGAGGGAGTTTAAAATACAAATTAATGAACAAACTCCAAAAAGAAAATGATAGAAATTCAAAAAACTTTAGCAATACGAAACAGCTAGCTTATGTAAAAAAACATGGCATTAATTATTAGTAATGAAGTAAGAAAATACATAATTAGAAGATTAGGAAGACCTAAACTTCAAATCATTTTTCATAATTCATCATTAATTTTTACTCCAACGTTAAAATTTTCCACCCGGCCCGTACGTGCCTAATCAATTATTTTCCTAAAATCGGTGGCAGTAGTACTATAATAATGCAATCGAGTATTGTACTATTAACGCAATTTCTTATCATCAAGTTTCCAAGTTATTGCCGTAACAACTTGAGTGTGTTTTTGGGATTTTACTTTCACAAGGATACAAAACCTTTTTTTTTTTTAATTTTTAATTTTATAAACGGTTTATTGATATTAAAGGCTAATATTATTCTTATTTTCAGTGCTCATCACTTGTTCTAAGTGACATGTTCAATGTCTATTACATTTTTACCATTTTTGGTTTTAATAAGTTAATTAATGAAATAAAAATTACTTAGAATATAAAAATAATTAATAATATTAATAAAATTGAAGAACGTCTTCTATGCTTTTAATGCTGGAAAGGTAGAACCTACTATGTCTATGATGCAGATGAGTAAGTTACATAAATAAGGTGCTAGCTAGCTAGCTGGCAGAAAAGATGTAGGTACCCGGATATGTGTTGGAGACAATTAACATTAACATTGTGCTAAGCAAGACCCACAGATTTGGGGGTTTGGGATTTGTTGCTTTACTGTTACTACAGGGGGGCTTGTGGTATCTCTAGGGATTGATGTAACCCCAAAGGAAAAGAAAGATAAGAAAATTTTAATTTTTTTTTTATTGTAAATTAACTAGAAAATGGGGTGGGAGTAATTACCAATTATCAGTCACAATCAGCTTTTGAAACAATGACTATTACCTCCACCCTTCCCAACCACAGAAAAGAAGCCATATTGACGTTACATTGAAGATCCCACCCCCATTAAATTCACTCGCAACGGAATGGACCCCACCTCCATGAACGGACTGGATCAGAAATGGATCAGACTTCAGAGATCAACTCAGCTGGTGAGTCAGCTAAAATTTTGCAGAGAGCAGTGAATTCCCATGACCCCACAGATGTCAGTAACTCCATGCACCATAATATGTCAGATTTCTTAATTATGAGACTTAAAAAAAAAAACAAAAATTACATGTCCAGAAAAAGCAAATTTTGCTTTGTGAGAAAAAGGGAAGGTCCCGAAGAGTAAGGCGAAAGGGTCAATCAAATGTGCCCTTAACGAGGGCACCATTGCCACCCCAATGAGATTTAAAATCACGTTGCAGAGAGAGAGACAGAGAGGGGGGAGGGTCGGTGACCAACTGACCATAACGTGGGAATGGGACAGTGATACCAAATTTCAAGAGACGGCCCCGTTGACTTGTTACAGTAGATGGAAACCTCCAGTTGCCAGTCATCCCCCACCTTTGTTAATCCCAATACCCTCTAACTTTCATCTTAAAAATATAATGATTCCCACATGAGATTGAACTTGTGTATTCATGTATTCTATTTGCATATCTCATGTCCCACGGCCATAGGGGGAGAGAGAGAGAGAGAGATTTCTATTTGGAAGGAACAGTGAGGCCTTTTCATTGCAGAACTCTTTTTGGGGATTTCGAAAGAGGGAAAGAGAAAGAAAAGAAACATCAGGGATTGTGAAGAAGCAGAGAAATAGGAACATGGAAAAAAGGGAAGATGGAAAGGGTGTCTCTATCTAATCCATTTCGTTTGTCTTTTTAATCACTTCCATTCCCAGCCCGTTTTGTCCCTCTTCATAATACCACGTCAATTTATTTCCTTTTAGAAAAACACCTTTTGCAGAGTAAGGGACTGGGAGAGCTTGAAAGTGAAAATGGTGACTGGGTGGAGACGAGCGTTCTGCACATCCATCCCCAAAGATAGAGAAACCAAAGTATTATCAGAGAAGCATCGTCAGCAACAGCAGCAGCATTGCGAGAATAGCAACGTCGTCCAAAGTCCAAAACTCAGCTCCAAGTTCGGTTTTTTCTCCAGCCCATCCACGCCTCGGTTGCAGTCTCAACCGGTCTCGAGCCCCAGCCTCCGGTGCCGAACCACCTCCTCCACCACCACACCCACACCCACTTCGTCGGGACCCAATAGCCCGAAACTTCAATGCAAAACGCCAACTACCCCAAAGAACAACAGCCCCGGATTGTTCCAGCACTCCAATCACCTCTCCCCAAAATCACCCTCCAGCCTCTCACTCCTCAAAGCCAGCTTACGACTCTCCAAAGTAAGGATTTTTCTTTTCTTTTTGTCCATTCTTACATTTATATTCGATTCCCATCGACCCCTCTCAAGTGAGTCATGAATGTTCTTTATTCCTATTACTTTCCGTGACGTTTTGGGTTATATTTATTGCAGAGTAGATGCGGAATCTGCTTACAGAGCGTGAAGACTGGTCAAGGAACAGCTATTTTCACCGCCGAATGCTCGCACACTTTTCACTTCCATTGCATATCTTCGCACATAAAAAAAAACCAGCTTTTGATTTGCCCTGTCTGCAGCGCAACCTGGAAGGATCTTCCTTTGCTCGCTTTCCACCAGACCCAGAATCAAGATAATAACCAAGCAGATAAAACTTGTGATAACAACTGTAATAGAGAATCCAAAGTCAGGGATGTCAATACGAAGTGGGTTAGAGTATACAATGATGATGAGCCTTTGATGTCTCCCACTTTGGGTGCTCGGTTCAATCCCATACCGGAATCCGATGAGAACGAAGAGGACGAAAACGGCGCCGTTGAGTTCCAAGGATTTTTCGTAAATTCTTGTCCCTCTTCTTCCCCGAGGGATGGAAGAGCCACGAGTGATCACATACTCAGAAACGTCGAAGTGAGGTTGTTACCGGATGCCGCGGTAGTGGCCATAGGTAAAAGCTACGAGACCTACGCCGTCGTTCTGAAGGTCAAAGCCCCACCTTCTCCAGTGCTGAAACCGTCGCGTAGGGCTCCGATTGACTTGGTGACGGTGCTTGATGTGAGCCAGAGCATGAGCGGGTCCAAGTTACACATGATGAAACGTGCTATGAGATTGGTCATATCGTCGCTCTCTACGACGGACCGTCTCTCGATCGTTGCCTTCTCCGCGAGCTCCAAGCGGTTGTTGCCTCTGACGAGGATGACTGCGAAAGGTCGGAGATCGGCGAGAAAGATCGTCGAGGCTATCGGTTGTATCGGTGACGGAACGTGCCCGAACGATGCGCTTATTAAGGCCGCTAAAGTACTCGAAGATCGACGGGAGAGGAACCCCGTAGCCAGCATTATTATTCTATCTAACGGTCACGACGAACGCGGGTCAATAAGCTCTGCCAATCGGAAGCGCTCCTCTCCAGCATTCGTGTCGTCCACGCGATTCGCTCACTGGGAAATCCCTGTCCATACCGTGGGGTTTAACGATAGTGGCGCGTACGGACACGCGCATCCAGAAGACGCATTTGCCAAGTGTGTGGGTGGTCTGTTGAGCGTTGTGGTTCAGGATCTAAGGTTTCAACTCGGGTTCGTTTCCGGGTCGGCAACGGCGGAGATTGCTGCGGTATATTCTTTAACAGGTCGGCCGGCGGCGCTCGGATCCTGTTGGGCCCGGCTGGGCGATCTCTACGCCGAGGAAGAGAGGGAACTGCTCGTGGAATTGAAGAGACCGGCTTCTTCCATCGGGTCCCACCCCCTGCTGTCCGTACGACCCTCTTACAGAGACCCTTCGACCCAAGAGCTCGTGTATTTGAAAGAACAGACGTTCCTCGTTCCGCGTCCACACTCCGTCCGATCCTCATCTCCTAACATCCAACGGCTGAGAAATCTCCACGTCACCACTCGCGCCGTGGCCGAGTCTCGGCGGCTGATCGAGCACAACAATCTCTCCGGAGCCCACCATTTGCTGTCCTCGGCTCGAGCCTTGCTGATGAAGTCGAGCTCCCACTCGGTCGACGAGTTCTTGCGCGGCTTGGAAGCGGAGCTAACCGAGCTTCAGCGGCGGCGGCAGCAACATCAGCAGCTGCAGAGCCAAAGGCAGGGAGGAAACAAGGGACTGGAACTCAGTCGAGTGGATGAGAAGCTGGAGCCGATTACGCCGACTTCGGCTTGGAGAGCGGCCGAGAGATTGGCTAAAGTGGCGATTATGAGGAAGTCAATGAACAGAGTCAGCGATTTGCACGGCTTTGAAAATGCCAGATTTTAAGTTTAGTTTTGTTCTCTTTTTTTTTTTTTTCTTCTAATATTTGTAGTATTTAATACAGAGAAAATTCTAAATATAAATAATTTTTATGGAAAAAAAGAAAAAGGCAAGAAAAATTATGATTGGATAGGGCCCAGGCCCATGATAGCGACTAGAAGTACCCGACGGCTAGGCCCTTTTGAGCAGTGGGAAAGTAACGGACAGTGAAAGGACAACCCCACATGAATTAATTGGAGGGCTTTAGGCTCTCTGATTTGTTTCCTTCTTTATTCCTCTTTAAAATTTTCTGTTTTTGGTGGGGGCAAAAAACCCAAAGAAAAATATGTAAGGACTATAGGGAGTGGGAAGGTATCTATATGTCTGTCTCCCTCTTTTTGCATTATTGTATCTTCGTTGTTTGGTTTTGGGGGCCTAATAGATAATAGAAGAAAATGTACATTTGGGTAAGTAGCAAATGATGAAATGGGGTCCATTTTTCTTGTACGTTTATATGAGCTGTAAGTTGTTTTGTTTTGTTTCTTTCTTTTGTGGTTAATGCCAAAGTGGGTGTGTCTTTGAAGTTAAGACACAGGATGATGCCAAATGCTTGTGGATATTTTCTTGTTTTGAGTTTTGGGTTTGGTGTTGATCGGTTTAAAGAACTTTAGGGGTAGGGGGTGGGGGTTGGAGGGTTTTTGTCCTAAATTATGTAATGTTCGTGATTTTAATAATATAATCATGATTTTGTACCTTTGTCATTCGGTGACATTCTTTAAGTTTAATGCCACGACAAATGAAGCCATTATTATAGTATTGGTCACAATGAATACTTGAGAGAAGTTCATTGTTTCATCTCCCTTATTTTATGTCTTCTGCTCACAAAGTAAGACCATCCCCATGTTTGTTTCTGTACACAGGCATCTTAGTTTTCAAGATTTTTTTTGTATGCTTCTAGGATTTTGTTTATGTTGCAGTGGTCATTGTCATGTTAGTCCTGTAGCCTTCACAGAAACAAACAAACAAAGACATGCGCAGAGAAGGTGAAGGGATTAAGGAAGGGATGCCCCCATCAAGTGATATATAATTTAGAATAGTGTATACATTAATATTATCTTGTTATTCAAGATAAAGCATCCTTGCTATATTGTCAACACCATATTTACAAGTTGGTGATTTGATGTGCGATTATTGCAAAAACCTAAAGGTGATGCGTCCTTTTCTTTTGGTCTTGTCGATTTGTTGAGATTTATACGCAAGCAAATTGACATAATAACTTGAGTTTTGTTGAAAACTTTTAAGTGTTTCATTTTTGTCCTTATGTATTTTAACCTTGAAATTTTCAAAACTAATGTCCTTCAAGTGTCATGCTATGTCTGAATCATTGTTGCCAATTTTCATGGGGGAAAAAAAAAAGAAGACGAGGAAGAAGAAGCCTTTACTTCAGGTTGGCATGAGTTTGGTTGAGCTTTTTAGTGAAGAATGAGAGGAAAACAAAGAAAAGGGCATTGGAGCCTTTTGGAGCCTTGAATCTGCGTGAAAAAGATAAAAGGGTGTGACAGTAACTTTAAGCTTATAAAAAAGGTTTTGGGGTGAGAGACAATTGGATTTGTTTTTATGTATTGCCTTGGGAGGGAGGGTGCTCTTTTTACTGAAACGCTTTTGCAGATGCTGATGCTGATGTTTTCCTTAAATTGCGAAACACTTTTTTTTTTTATCGGTGTTCATGAGTGGCCTACTTTTATGTGCCATTATTTATTGTGCGTCCCAGAGGACATGCATTTTTATTCATTTCTTTTTTATTTATCTTTTACACTCAAAGTTTGAACTCAAGGCTGAGCACAACAAAATCATACAATTCTAAACAATCCTAGCATGCTCAAGTTTTGCCCAAACAAGCCAATTGGGTCACTCCCAATGATGGATACGAAACCCAAAAGCATGGTCCAATCGACCAGTTGAACCAACAATACGGTTCAGTTGGGTTTATAAAGTATTCATTGTATCCATAGCAATTCAAGACCCAACCCAGTCGATCTGGTCCATTGGCATGGGCGTCTTCCCCATCAGCTTGAGCCTGGGGCTTCATCCAAACTTTGTACTACCTCTGACCTTGACTTACAATTTGTTATTAGGAAAAAAATATGAAAAGTAGTATAGAGATAAATGGATCTCACAAACTGACGTTATATACTAAGTCAACTTTTCTTTCTTGATTTCATTTTCCCCTCCCTCGTATTTGGTTTCATTTCCTCCTCCTGGCCGGTAAGGCAATTTTTTTTTTTCCCTGTTTTTCCATGTTTGGTAAAAACACCAATCTCGTTTCCTTGGTAGTCGTTGTCAATGTGGACTAACACACCTAAGGTGCTTGATAAAAAGTCGCATAAATGCTCTCTTTGAGGGGAACTCCAAATGATAGAGAAACAAAATAGAGGAGAAGAAGACAAGAAAACATCTATAACATTCCAGAATAATCCTTACAAACCACAACCGCTAGTACATTTATTGTCAGGTATCCATAAACAGAAAACAACCATAAGGCCATGGGCTAGATTGAAAATAAAAAGGCTAAAGTAAATAAACATAAGGTATGGTTTGGTAGTAAGATGAGAATTTTGAATTTTAAGATAAAATATTATATTTTAATATTATTATTATTTTAAAATTTGAAAAAGTTAAGAAAAATTTGAATTATTTATTATATTTTATATGAGGATTTGGGAAAATTGTAATGATGAAATGAGAATTTTGAATTTGAGATGAAAAATTTGAGGGGCCAAACCGAACCTAAATCTCTACATCATAACTCCGACCCAAGGAACAGGCTTGCGGCCCACTAAGACAAACATGGATAAAAAGAGAACAAAAGAAATGAAGTAGGCCCATCAGGCCAGCCCAGCTCTCCTAAGTTGATAATCCCTCAATGGTTAATCTCAAGTACCTAGAACCCTTCTATCTCCTCTATCATGAAGCTTTCTCCCTCTTCCAATCTTCTATTTGAAACCCTAGATCTACCTAGTGACAATTCCCTCTCTCTTCAATACAACTTGCTCGCTAGGTGGAGGAAGGACTCCTTCAACCTCGAATAAGTTTCCCACATTGCATCATCAGTATCTTGCCCTTGCCAGCAGACCAGCAACTCTACTTTGGCTTGGTTTCCTGCCTTGGTCATGCGACATGCTAAGATTTCTTATATAGTTTCAATTTGATGATCCCTTGGTCATCAACAGAGGGTAGCACTAGTACAACCATGGTTAAAGAGCCCAGCTTTCTCTTAAGATGCAATACTTGAAAAGTGGGGTGGATCTTGGAAGAGGCGGGTAGATCTAGTTGGTAGGCCACCTTCCCCACCTTTTGCAATAACTAGAGGTAGTCCATGTAGTTTGAAAATATGCTTGAGGAACATATCTACTACGTCTTTGGCTATGTATGGGTGCTTTAGATGTGTTAAGTGGCTGTATTTGGTAAACCCATCAACCACACCCAGAGGTTGTAAAACCCATGGAGATAGGAAGTCCTTCCACAAAGTTCATTGTTATGTGGGCCCAAGGTTGAGTAGGTATAGGGAGTGGTTGTAGTAATCCATGCGGGTGGATGTTCGATGCCTTAACTCTTTGACAAAAGTCACAGCCTCTGATAAATTCTTTGACATCCATTTTGAGGTTTGACCATAAGAAGTCCCTTCTAACCCTCTGTATGGATTTGTAATACCCCGAGTGCCCTCCCCAAGGATTGCTGTGTGCTAGCTCCAACAATTTGATATTAAATTCTGCATTTTGGGGAATGTAAACTCTGTTTTTATACATGAGTAACCATAATCTAATAGAGTAATTATTACCTAATTTATCTTCTAGTTAGAGGGTGATAAAGATTTGTACTTGAGGATTAGTAGCATAGGTTGCCTTTAAGGCATCTATCCAATCCACAGTTGGAAATATGATCAACATCACGGTGCCTTCTCCTTCCAGCCCCTCTCTTTATATTGCATCAACAGCTTCGTTCTTAGCCCCTTTCTTATATTCCATAAAAATCATACCCCATTAGTTTATAAATCAACTTTTGTTGCATAGGTGTCCCTACTTTCTAGTCAATAAGGTACTTGAGACTTTGTTGGTCTATTTTGATAACAAAGACTCTTCCCAAGAGGTATGGTCTCTACTTGAAAACAATGGAAACAAGAGCAAAAAGCTCATTTTCGTATGTTGACATCAATAGGGCTCTCATATTTAAAGCTTGGCTGTAAAAGGCTATTGGCCTTCCCTGATGTATTAAGATTGCCCCTTATTGCAGTACTTGAGGCATCACATTCAATAGTGAATGGTAGGAAAAAAATCTAGCAGAACTAGAACTAATGGGCAAGTGACAACCTCTTTCAATTTGAAAAATGCAATGTTAGCTTCCTCACTCCAATGGAAACTATCCTTTATGAGCATTCTAGTTAAAGGGCTAGCAATCTCCCTATACCCATTGATAAATCTTTTATAGTACCTAGTCAAACCTAAGAATCCTCTCAATGCCTTAAGTGAATTAGGTAGTGTCCAATCCCTTATTGCCTGCAATTTTTTTTGGATCAGCCCTAACTCCTTAAACATAAATCTAATGCCCTAAATAAGCAATTTCCTTACATCCAAATTGACGTTTGGATAGTTTAGAATAAATTTTATGGTGTTTCAGGGTTTCTAGGGTCACTTATAAATGGTTTACATGCTTAGGTGTGATGTTGTTATATACTAAGATATCATCAAAGAATACAAGGATAAACTTTCTCAAATAGAACTTGAACACCCCAATTACAAGACTTTGGAAGGTGGATGGGCCTTAGTTGGGCATAACCAAGAACTCGTAGTATCCCTCATAGGCCCTAAATGCTGTTTTGTGTACATCAGTAACTTAACCTGAATCTGATGGTAATTAGACCTCAAATCTAGCTTAGAAAAGTAACAACCCCATGAAGTTCATCCATAAACCCACCACTACATGTGTTGGGCCCAAATCTCACACCAATGGATAAAACCTAACCAGGCTCATTAAACGAGCCAAGTGAATTGGATCCTATGTACGAGGGAAGAAGATCGAGCGAGTAGCCCAAAGGTTCGTCATTTAGGGACAGGGGCAGAGCTACCAGGGGAAAGCATTAGCCCACCTCCTCATTCATAAGAAGCCCATCGTGAAGAGTGTGCCAACGTGCCCGTGTAGCGAACCTGTCCATGTTGGGAACCTCAAAGGGCATGCCGCATTAAATGCGTTGATGCCACTCAAGAGGGAAATTTTGAGACATGCAGGAGTGGTATTGAGGCCTAAAAGAGTTACCACATTAAATGCGATGGCATACTCTCTTAGGGAAGTACAATTGCCAAACTGTCAAAAGTAGTAGGTGAGATTCCTGCCGGAAGTGAGATACAAATAAGGAATTGGGAAAAATCTAGAGGTATGCCTACACTCTCTCATTTGAATGATCGAGATAATCTCTTGGGTGGCAATTGACTCAGGTATCGGAGATGACCCCCGGCTAATGAGGCCTAGCCCATCTTACTTTCTGATTTCAAGTACAAGCGGGATCATCCATAACCAATGCGGCTGCGAACATGGTTACCGTATGCGAAACATGTTCTTAACAACAAGTATAGGAAATTTATCATTAATGGTGGTCCCATTTAGCCCCCTATACTCCACACATAACCTCCATGTCTCGTCTGCTTTCATAACCAATAATATCAGGGAAAAGTACTAACTTTGCCTAGGTCATATCACCCTCGAGGCCAATAGTTCCTCAACTATGCTTTCTATTTTATCCTTTTAAAAATAGGAGTATCTATAAGGTCTCATTGATATAAGTTTGTTGTTTGGGGTTAAATTGATGGCATGTTCATAGGTTCTAGTAGGAGGAAGGCTCTTGGGTTCATCAAACACCTATGTATACTACTTCAGAAGATTCAGAAATGTTGTTGAAGTCTCACTACCCACTTCTAATTATTATCCAACATCACCTCCTAGTACTTGTAGGATTACCCCTTTTTTCTAACTTGTTGAACTTGTTAAGGGAGCCCTCCTCAATCAACTTGAATGCTAGTAAACTTTGCATTTCAATTGTTTTTCCAGCAAAAGAAAAAAATATTGTCAACTTCTAAAAATTCCATAAAACAGACCCCAACTCTTTGAGCCATTGATTCCAAGTACCATATTACATCCAACTAACACCAACACATGTACCTCCACTGTGAAGGTGGTACCCTGAATTTTAACCCGGACCCTAGTGCAAGTGTTTAAACCTAGGGGTGGGCAACAGGGCCCTACACCTCATTCGCCCGCCCTCCATCAGTTGGCCTAACTTGGGCAGCCAAGCGACCTAGACTGTCAAATGCAGGGTGCTGGCCCCCACTCACACTTGACCACAAACGCGAGGATAGGCCTGCTCGCATTGGGGCCCATTCCTTCGCTTATTATATATATATATATATATTAATAAAAAGATGTTGTTTTGGGGTTTTTCCCAAAATGACTTCATTTTTGTATAGGGTTTTGAATAAAAATCTCCCCAACTCCTAAGTCCATTGAGTCCTCGCCTCTCTCTCTCTCTGCTATTGGTTTCATGGCAATGCCGTTGCCGTCATGGTCTCTCTCTCTCTTTCTCTGTCAACTCCATTTTGTCTAGTTTATTATGGACAACCAAGGGGTCAATCCACCCCGAAACATGCAGATGAGGGGTGGGGCTAAAGTCTAGGGGCAAAACTCCCTCCCACACCATGCGAAGGGTGGGGTACGAGAAAGAGATACCCCTGGTCCACTGGATGCGGGTAGCACCCCTATTCAAACATATGTTTGTACTCCTTTACAGCCCCATTTTGTCTTGACTGAGTGAGATATTCCATTTGATCATCATAGGCGTTCGGTCCAAATCTGACCAACAATGCCTTGATAAATGAATCCCAGTCAACCATTTATGCTGACTCCTCTAGGTCTTGAAACCATGTAAAGACTCTACCCTCAATGTGAAATAATGCTAACTTGATTTGATGTTGTCGTAGGGTATTATGAAATGCAAAAAACTGGTGTATCTTATAGATTCAGCTCCATGGGAAGACTAGGAAGTCCAGATGTACTGTTTTGGCTTGCACCTCACCTCTATGCCTAGGATTGACATCCTCCTCCCTAGTATGGACGAAGACCCACTAGGGCTATTGTTCTTATTTCTCCTCTGTAGCTCCATTGTTAGCTTATAACTGATGTACAATATAATCATTTTTCCTTTTTAGTGCTACCGTTTCAGTTTCCAAGTTTTGATACTGGAGAATCTGTAGATTTGTTTAAGGTATTGAGCCCATCTTGTAGCTAGTTCAATCTAATGCCCTCTGCCACTGCATGTAATTAGTAAACATAGAGACCGGTGTCTCTTTGATACTAAAGTCACAAAAATGCTCTCTTCGAGGAGAGCTTCTCCAAATGATAGAGAAAAAAAAATAGAAGAGAAGAAAATATCTATAACATTCCATAATAATCCTTACAAACCACTGCCTCCAGTACATATACACTTAGGCATCCATAAACAAAAAATAATCGTAAGTCCATAGGCTAGTTTGAAAATAAAAAGGCTAAAGCAAATAAACGTAAGTCCCTACATCATAACCCCATCCCAAGGAACAAGCTCCTGGCCCACTAAGACAAACACAGAATAAAAATATAACTAAAGAAATAAAGTAGTTGGAGGCCCATCAACATGGCCCAACTCGCCTGCCTCGTACTTCAATTGAACTAAGTTGACTAACCCTCAATGGTTAATCTCAAGTACACAAAACCCTTTTATCCCCTTTGTCCCCAAGCTCCCTCCCTGTTCCAATCATGAAACCCTAGATCCAGCTCATGACATCCCTACATGTCATTCCCGTCCTGACGTTGAAGCCCTTAGTCCCTCAACTTCTCTCAATACCCATTTCTTTCCCAAATTTCCTCCCTCCATTTTTTCACTTGCTTGCCATCCAATTGTTGCTCCACCATCACTATTGACATGCCTCTCTCTGTGTCAACTACTACCATTCATTCACTTTTTCCTCTTTCTCAACAATGTTTTAATTTGCATTGCTCTTCAACCATCGTCAACCTTTCATTTCCTATACTGAAAAACAAAAGAATGGGAATCGCACCTGGGGTTTTCATTGTTCTTCATTTATTTGTCCAAAATGGCCTACACAGACGGCTAAAATCCGCAAGGTTGGGCAAAATAGGGAGTGAGGCAGGGAGAGCAATGTTTTGAATATTGTACCGGATGCCGTACCGGTCAAGGCACTAAAACGAAATATTTCGGCACCCGTACCGTTTCGGGATAGTCGATATATGAATAAATTATATATATAAATTGTATTCCAAAATAATAATTTATATATGAATAAATTATACATAAATACATATATATAAATTATAAATAATCTGATCTGAATTGGAAATAAAAAATGAGCTTGTAGTTTGAACAAATAAATTAAAAAAAGAAAAAAGTAAAGACCGAATTATTGGCCGGTATATAGGCCAGTACAGGTCGAAATATTTCGACCCGTAAGAATCATGTAAAATATTGAGGATATTTCGACCCGTAAGAATCATGTAAAATATTGAGGGAGAGGCATACCTGGCAACAAGCGGGTTGTGCAGGCAAATGACTTTATGCCTGGAGGGTTCGGGTTGGGAAAGCAGGGGAGGGAGACTGAGGCGCTGGAAGTGAAAAAATAAAAATAAACCTTAACTGACGTGGTATGTAAATGACCAGACTTAGAAGACAGTTTCATTACCAACAGTGAAGGAATATCTATTTACAGCAATGCAACAACAGATATTAGACCGTAAACTTTTGCCACCATCACAACACATTCCCGCTACAGAACACAACTGGTTTCTACACAACATGATTTAGTACATGAGAGAGAGAGAGAGAGAGAGAGAGAGAGAGAGAGAGAGAGAGAGAGAGAGAGAGAGAGAGGGGGGGGGGGGGGGGGGGAAGAGAGGAATACCCCCGAGCATATTGGGGTGTGCATCACAAATAAAGTTGCCTACATTTTGTTGCTTCAACATCGGATGGACAGTAAGGGCACTTGAAAGATTTTGTGCTGTTCTTCGACATCTTCATAATTGATTGCTTGCACAGCACATGGCCACATGGCATCAACATTGGTGGGTTATCGTCGGTCGATTGCTCCTTGGACACTGGACATACAAAGACGGAATGGAACTGAAATTCCTTGTCCAACTCCACTGGCACAGGCAACTGCTTCATGGTCTGCCATTCCTGCTTCTTCCCTGCCATCACATTCATAAACTTCAAAAGAGGTGGCAACCCCTGGATCCCTGCTGCTATAGTCACACTCAACGGGCTCTCAAAAGAGTACCCAAGAATATTGCAGAACTGTTTGCTCAGCTCCTCAGCTAATTTCTCCCAATTAGTTGGCGATATTAATGCAGAGTATGGGGAGCTATCAAGTCTTCCAGTGAAGAGAAGACAGGCCATGAGCTTCTGTAATTCAGCCATGTGGTCGGAAGAAAGGGGAGTGAGGTGATTTCTGACATACTTCAGAGCTTCATTTCTACTTCCCTTCTTCAGTATTTCCAGAAACTGCATGCTGTGAAGTCTCAGAACAAGGTCTGATCCATTTTGTTTAAGTTTATCAGAGTTGTTTGCTGCCCAGTTCAGCGCTGGCTCTAGGTTCCAATGCTTCATAGCTTCAAGTATCTGATACATTTCCAAAAATGAGGATTTCATAGAAGCAACAGATTCTAGTTCCCTGGCCTCGCTTATGAAGCAGTCACCAATGTCAAAAAAACCTTGTCGATAGAAATGGACGGCAATTATCTGGTTCACCGTGTGCACATCGAATTCAATGTTTCGATAAGCCTTAGCTATGTCTGGATTGAAAGATTTCTCAATAACCTTTGCATACTTGCTTAGTGCTATGTTCAGCTCCTTTTGGGTACCCTCCAGCTGACTGAGTGGAGCAATATCTTTTAGTGTGGTTCGAAGATCAGAAAGGACATGTTTATAATCAGAAGGGGACGGCTGTATTTTCCCTAATGCCCTCTCAATTTCTTGGATAATCTGGTCAATCACTTCTTGACTTTTAGAACAGGACAGCTTTTGTTTCTTTGCAACACGGTCAAAAGCATCTTTAATACTATTCAGCTCCATCTTCCTGTTAATCACCCTATCAGAAATTTGTGCTGCAGAACACCTGTAGGAAAGATACAAGGATTTATATGATTGTAATATCAATGTACCAATCAGGGATTCAAGATATACTACTCCAGTGCATAAAATGAGAAGACTAGAAGCTTCGCAAAAGTAATTTCAGAAGAAAATATTTTGCTTCTTAGAGGGCCTGTACCATATCAAACCCTAATTGATTGAAAATTTTTAGGGCCGGCACCAACATGCAAGAAATAATTACATTGAAAAAATTTTCAAGCAACTTTCAGAAGAAACGAAGATGGCGGTAACTTGCAGCCATTTCTGCCACAAAGGAGAGGGATAATGATGGTCACTATCTCCAGTTAAATGTATCGTGTTAATAAAATCAGTAAAGAACATATCTACTGCCAAAGAAAAACTACAACAGAAATGGTCGTGAATGAAGACAAAGTTACAGCAGTCATTTCATGGAATAATAAACAAACCAAACACAAAGAAAAATAGATTCAATATGAATGCCATGAAAGCAATCAGACTCCAACCCCTATTCCTCATTTGGGGCTTCTAACGATACCCGTATAGATTCACTTATTAGTAAGCATAACATCAATAATAAGTAATGATTAATCATTTATACAAACTTCATGATATGGAGTAACTCAGCCACGAGGCCCATCAGTAGGTGTGTGATTGTGGTTTTAAATTGAGGATGTGATTGCACTAAAGGCCAACGAGGCCCCCTTCCCTGCTGATTTTCCATTTTAGGTTAAAAATAAGGCAACAATATTAGCGTATAACTTTGATTCCGATTGAGCGACATTCAACAGACATGTTTCAAATCTGAAAAAAAGACGCTTCCGAGGGCTGGGACACAGTGCCATGCTCGGATTGACAATTCAAGTCCCATTCATGTAGGCATGTTCACTGCAATTCCCAATGACAGCAAAAGTACTACTACTTTTAATGTCCCCCAATTTTATTTTATTTTTGTCATCCATTTTTCCAGAATTCCCTTCATTCCTAATTACAACATTATGCCTTGCCCAGATCAAAAGCAACACAAGCCTTAGAGTGCTTCAATCTATTTATCACTTTTCATTTCTTTTCTTTTTTCTCGTACACAAATTACCTTTCCCTAATATCGACTACATAATTCTCTTTTAAGTGCATTCTGCATAAACGTCATGGCACGCTAGAACTCAATGGATTTCTACCATATTTCATAGAAGAAAATCCTTGGACTCAGATGTAGAGAATGCAGGACCCACCTATCAGAACATTTATAAAGCTACAGCTCCTCACTTACTAAATTTTATAACTAAAATAACTCCAGCTGCAAGGATAAATAAAATTAAATATTGGTGTACCTTCCTAGTACAGTAGTACTAGTAAAGCAAAATCTCAATGTACCAAGTCTTTTGGTTTAATGATATTATTCTCACCAGTATCTACACAAAAACAAAACTCCACGTAGTTATCAATCGGTAAACACAAATATCTGAAGCATCTAAACCATTCAATGATTGCAGATATATGATGTGCAGACTCAAATAAAGTTTTCTTTTTTAGGTTCATTTGTTCTTCCTTTAGATTGCTTTCCACACAGTCACAGTTCCCACACAAAAGAATCAGAAGAGCATCTGGGAAAGCTCCTAAGAGCAAACATGCATTATACAGAATCAAACCAACCCTATAGTGGAAACCCAAAGATGCTAAACAAAATATAAGTTGTCTTAAACAGTGTAAGAGTTCAAAACAAAATTATTCTAACACTCATCAATTTGGTGTTCTCTGAAAACTTGAAAAACTAAACCTACAGTGGAAATTCAAAGAATCTTAAGATGACCCAAGTTTCAAAACAAACTAATCTCAACTATATTAATGAAAGACTATATAAATTTACCTGTCATTTGCAATGTAGATTTAATTACGAAGCCATGACATGTAAAGCGCGTGCATAAAAATTAAGCCAGTTGCCTGCTTTCCCATCCAATACTCTAAATTAGAAGAAACATTGCAATAACTATCTTAAGTTTCATAATGTATTCATTTTGCAATCATAGATTTTAAATTTCAAAAGCTATTCACGGTTTATATTTGTAAGAAAAGTCAAATCCTATACTCGTTCACTCAAAATTTGGAATTAAAAGAGGGGGGGGGGG
>QGSO01000459.1:291876-371875 GCA_011037825.1 Carya cathayensis | reverse complement strand
GAGAAACTCACTTTCTAAGCTGATTAAAAGAGTTCCGTCGTCAATTGCTTTTAACTGAGTCGTATATTTTAAAAAAAAAAAAAAATCATATTCATCGCACCGCCAAAAAAATTGAAAAAGGAATCATATATTTACTAATAATTGATCAAAATCTTATTGGACTAACAGATCAATAAGATGTTCAACCTGGCAAAAAAAAAACCAAGAAATAAAAAGAATCGACTTTTAAGAATCAAGAAACCAATACGAAATATTGAATTCAAATACAAGTAAGTTGGAAACAAAAGCAAAGTATGAAAACATGAGATTCAGGAGAATGCCACTTGAAATTCCAAGATTTGAATGACTGTGTAGACGCAAATGTTCTAAGAAATAAATTTCTCCGCAACAAATTCTACCAAATATTCTGAGAGAGGGAGAGAGAAAGAGCCGTACCGTCGAGCGGAGAAGCGAGTTGGAGAAATCCTATACAGGCAAGGTGATCGGAGGGTATCAGGGAGAGAAACCTCTGGAGCAAGCAACGCCCTAGAAGCAAGAGAGATTTGTCCGTGGATTTACTAAAATCGTTATTTATTTTTATTACTATTTTATAGAAACAGTAAAATCTTTATTAATTCATCTCAGAATTGTATTTTATTTAAAAACTTTTTATATAAAATAATTGTTATGTGAGTCTAATATATTGATGCAAGTGACACCTAATATTATATTTCCTGCATTTTTATAATTTTATTTACAAATCACGTCAGATTATTTTTATCCCAAGATATAGTTTGGACCGCTTGGTAGATGGGCTGGGGCCCATCCGATTGAATCTAAAAAAAAATTAATGGATACGTGAAGGCGCACTATATTTTTTTTGTATTAGGCGGAATCTCTTCAAAATTCATATAAATTACTGCCAAGTTTATCGTACAAAATAGAAATTTATTTCTCTTTCTATTTTATCCTTTTCTTTCCTCAGTCAACCACGTTATCAAAATGATTATGGCTTTTTATTTTTCACAAAAAAGGAAAGTCCTAATCTTGTTTTTTTATTTAAAAAGAAATACTCCTTTCCGTAATTTGATACACTGTAAAAAGATTTATTATTTCTCCTTTTTTTCTATATTTGAGATTCAATAAGAAAGTGAGAAATACAAAGAGATCAGTCTACAGAATGAAAATAAGAAAATTTAGATAAAAATACCATATTTGAGATTCAACCATTGTGCAGTAGGCCTGTGCATAAAACCCATTGGGCCGATCCGTCCGCAAAAACCGGCTTGAGCCCACCCGACAAAAGTCGGGTTCTTCGGATCCACGTCGTTAACGGGTCGAGCTAAGTAATATCGGTCGAAACCGATACCGTAGATGCGTTTTGAACCAAGGCTGAAGGCAGAACCAACGCAGACCTCTTCCCCTCGTTTCACAAACCCTAGCCACCAGTGTGACCACTCCGTCGTCTATCGCCATTCGTCGTCGTCGTCGTCCATCGCTGTTCGTCTTCACCGTTCGTCGTCATTCAAGCCGGTGAGTCCCTCTATTTAACATATTTCCTCAAAAACTGAAAACTGAAAGCTGAAGTTCATACTAGGAGTGGGTTTGCTTGGTTTTGCTTCGTGTGATTTATCTTTGTGATTTTGTGCTGGGTTTTGATTCTTTGTGATTTTGTGCTGGGTTTTGATTCTCCTTCGTGTATTCTGTTTCTTTCTCTCTTGCTGTATTCTCTGACTATGTTAAGATGGAAGGCTCTAGTGGTAGGTGTTGTGAACGTAAACTGTGATGTTGCTTTTGATGAAAAAAAAAAAACTTTGAAGATGGGAAAGAGTGGTTATTCATTATGAAGATGGGGAAGTGCTTAGTTCTTTATGTTTTCCAAAAACACAAATGAGCTCTCTAGCTTCAGCAGAATCCATAGCTTTGTGTGGAGCTTTAAATCTATGTGCAGAGCTCAATATTGGTGAGGCTATAATTGAAGAGGATGCTTTGGGGATCATCAAGGCAGTCAACAATATAGAGGAGCACTAGGAATGGAATGGCCAGTTTGTAGCTCATTTCTTAGCAAAATTTGCTTACAACGTAAATGATGAGAATGTTTGGATAGAAGATGGCTCGGACTATATTTTTATTTTATAGGATAAGTCATGTACTGATTACATTTGATGAATATAGAAACCATGGTTTCATTTTTTTTTTAAAAAAAAAAAGTGTTTGGAATGTTAGTGAGTGCTGAGGATATTTTGTGGAAGTTAATAGTTGCTTGTTGATGATCCTTGTTGGTTTGAAGTCTTGGTTAGCACATTTACCATGAGTTGTTGATGACTTGAGTATTTGGGTTAAAAATGTCGAGATATATGGCTTGTATGATGAATCTAGTTTCTGTTAGGCTTATAACATAATTTTGTTGTTCATATGTGTGATTAATACTTAAGATTCAAGTAAATAGAAGTTATATACTCTATAATGGTAGAAAATGTCTCGGCTAGACTATGGTTTGTCTATGATTTTCTCACGATGTGTATCTTCCGGATTTATGTTATTATATAGTTTTAGAACTTTCAAAGAAATTTACTCAACGAGAGTATGTTTACAATCTTAGGTCACCTTGAAGATTTTAGAACTAATGTACATTAGAAACAAAGCACAAGAAAAAATTCTTGGATTGATGTTCTTGGGTATAAGTTTAGGTTAGATGTTGTTTTTCTTCAAATTAGAAATATGTGGATTGAACAAGTGTGTTAATGTGAGATATCAAACTCTGGTTTAGAACGATAACAAGTGGTAATTCTTGGTTAAGTTCTTATAAGTATAAGATTAGGCTTCAAAGTTCATCTAGTGAATTATTAAGACTTAAGTGATTCGGACATGACACTTTTCTCTGGTTCAGTGTTTGATAATTTGTGTTTGAAGCCCAGAAAGGAGTTTACAAATTACAATAGAAAAAGAATGCGGTTTGCAAAAAATGGTTAATTTTGGGGTCGAAATGCAAATAGTGAAAACTTTTTTATACTTTTCTTTAAATATACACAAATTACAATCCTGCTTTTGCCAGTAAATTAGGGTTAATGACCGGTAAAACAAGGAAAAAGTTAGAAACTTGTTGGCGACTTCCTTCCTTAGAAAGATGAGAAACTTACTTGGCAACTTAATTCTTGTGAGCTCATGTTAACGTGGAGTCATATTAGAATCATGGTTTTGTTGGTAACATGAATACATAGTCCAATGGCAGACATGGAGCAGGTTTTACAAAGGAGAGGCTGGACCGTGCTTTTGGTAACACCACTTGGCTGAATCTGTTCCCAAATCACCTAGTCCATACCCTAATAGCATTGAGCTTAGACCATTGTCCTATGAGGAACAGATCAAGAACATGCCTAGGACTGATAAGCCTTTCAGATTTGAGGCCAGTTGGTCTCTCGATGAAAACTGTCATAAGATTGTGGAGGAGGTATGGAATAAGCCTAGGTTGGCTAGCAACAAACAATCTTACTACAGAAGGACTGAATCATTGTAAGGAAAAGCTACTACAATGGAGCAGAAGGAAAATGGGGAACTCTAGAAGAGAGATTAATGCCAAGTTGTCACAGCTAGATGCATTGCAAACTAGAAACACAGGCCTCTTGACTGAGAACATTAAGCAATTGAAAAGAGAGTTGGATGGACTTTTGTAAGTTAATCTCTAACTTACAAGAGTGGAATTTGTCAGTTGGGCTTATCAAGTAAACCCACCCACCCTCGATCACACACATATTTTATTATTTCATATGGTTTCTGCAATATTGTTTATTTGTTAACAAGTTTTTTATGCCTTGTCTGTGTTTAGTATCATTATTTTCAGATCTTTAAGGTCTCATTAGTTACATCTAGGTCACCATTAAGTTAATAATTAGAGTGAAGGCAACAAATCTCTAGTAGTTAATCAACCTTTTATAAAATTATTCAAGCATCTACCCTTGTCCAGTTTATTTGTGTGTGTGTGGCTGGATGCATTTATGCATTACTAATATCTTGATTTTTGTATCTAATTTTATATGTCAGTTCATATATGGATTGCTTCGAAAGTGACACTCATACCAATTTAAGAGATAATGAGACGGCTACTCCTTTGGATAACCGATCACAAAAGGCATCAAATATTAACTTGTCTAGTAATACAAGTCTCCCTCCTCGTAAAGGGAGGGCAAATAAGGACCCCTCAGTAGTATGGGATCATTTCACTAAAATAGATGGATGCCCTTTAAATGACCCAAAAGCAGAGTGTAATTATTGTCACAAGATTTACTCTTGTCATCCCAAAAGACATGATACATCAAGTATGCTGCAGTATCTTGGTACTTGTAAGCAACATCCTCATAGAATCAGACTTACGGATCAACAAAATATGAGTCGTGATGGGCCTCTTGAGGGAGTTGGAGATAGTGATGTTAGTAACTCACATAAGTTTGATTCGGAAACAGTACGAATGGCAATTGCTGAAATGATCATTTGTGATGAGCTTCCATTTAGGATAGTAGAAGCCCAGGGATTTAGGAAGGTATGTAGATCTCTTGAAGCAAGGTTTCAAGTGCCATCTCGAACCACTGCAGCGAGAGATTGTATTAAACTGTTTAAAATGGAGAAGGAGAAGTTAAGAAAAATTTTTAAGACGGTTGGGCGGGTTAGTTTAACCACTGACACATGGACGTCAATTCAAAACTTAAATTATATGTGTCTTACTGCACACTTTATCGACTCTAATTGAAAACTACACAAAAGAATTCTAAACTTTTGTATGATCCCTAATCACAAAGGGGAAACTATTGGAAAGTGTGTAGATTCATGTTTACAAGATTGGGGCATTGACAAAATCTTTACTGTTACAGTTGACAATGCTTCCTCAAATGATGTTGCCATTGAGTATTTGAGAAAGTTTGTAGGAGGTCATTTGTTTGAAGGGAAGTATATTCACATCAGGTGTTATGCCCATATAATGAACCTCATTATGAATGATGGGCTAAGAGATTGTGATGATTCAATCACAAGGGTGCTCAATGCAGTTAGGTGATCATCTCCCGCAAGAATGGAGAAATTCAAAAAGTGTATTGAGAAGGAGAAAATTGATTGTACAAAATTGGTATGCCTTGATGTTTCCACGAGATGGAATTCAACTTATCTAATGTTAGAAGTTGCAGAAACATATAAAAAACCTTTTTTGCGATTGGAGAATGATGATGATTCTTTTGTTCGTTATTGTCGTAGTGTGAACTTGGGCCCCCTAACTCTAATGATTGGGAGAGAGTTAGAGTATTGATAAAGTTTTTGAAGATTTTTTATGATGCTACTGTGAGACTTTATGGCTCTTTGTATGTCACATCTAATGCATATTTTTAGGAGCTTTGTGGCATACAATCACATTTGTCAAAAATGAGTCAAAGTAATGATGCAGTGTTGAAATGTATGGCGGAAAATATGAAGATTAAGTATAACAAATATTGGGGATCAATTGAAAAAACTAACTTGATGATATTTATTGCTGTTGTTCTTGATCCAAGATGTAAATTTAGTCTTTTGCATTTTTGGTTCAAAAAGATATATGGTGGTAATTTAATTGAAGAAATAATTGCAATAGTGAAACACTTGATGATGGACATTTACTAGAAGTATAATATTGTGTATGGGAGTTCAAGTGGAGTTTCCTATTCGGAGTCTCCTTCCTCAGTTGATCCTACTATGATTGATTTTGATTCTCAACAGAGTTTTTGGGTTGAGTATGAGCAAGAAATTATTGAGTCTAATTTGATGAACAAATCAGAGATTGATCAGTACTTAAAACATAGTTGTGAGGCACGAGCTCCAAATTTTGATATTTTAGATTGGTGGAAGATCAATGAAGTAAAATATCCTATTTTGGCAAAAGTTGCACAGGATGTAATGGCCATTCCCGTTTCTACAGTTTCTTCTGAGTCAGCCTTCAGTGCAGGGGGTCCTGTGCTTGACCCATTTCATAGTTCACTATCTCCAAGAACAGTCGAGGCACTTGTTTGTACACAAAATTGGTTGAAGGATCCAATGCCCATTGATTTTCCTGCCTCCTTGGATAATATTGAGAGTTTTGAGGCGGAATTAGGTAATGAATTTATTTCTTATTTACATATTTATTAAACTTTTTCATAATGTTTATTTTCATATCATTTTAATAATCATCATGTGTTCTTTTAGAGTTTGGTCCAAAATTAAGCTTTGCTTATGATGATGAGATTGAGGAGTAACTCAAGGCTTATGGTATGCATGAATGGTATGATTTTTATTTTCACTCCTTTGTATATGATTTGCATGAATTAAAAATTTTGATTTGATCTTCCCCAATGTTGTGGAATTGCAGATTATGGAATTGAGATTGAGGAATTTTGTTGCTGTCTTCTCAACAAATAATGGAATTTGTTTTAATAGTTTGGTAGATGTTAAAGCTATGAGAGATGGCTTTGTACTAGGAAAAAATGTTTATTTTGTAGTTTTTATCTTGATAGCTTTGTATTAGTGTTTTGCTCATTTCTTAGTAATGAAATGATAGAAATTTGTATGGAAAAGAATGGAAAAGAGACCAAACAGATAGAGATCATACATTGACATAATGTATGCGAAGGATGAATTAATTAGTTGGTCATTGCATTCAATTACTGTGTTGTGTGGAATTACACAGTAGGATATAGAGAGGAAGTGTGGGGGCTGAAGAAGCTTATGAAAATGCCTTCAGTGCTTGGCTCTGATAAAGTTTTTATAGCACATTCAAAATAGAAATCCAAAACATGACAAACAGGTTATACGGGTCTGGGAAGGGAGGTGGGGGAACACAGAACGCCCAAACAGATAGAGGGGTGCAGAGCAGGAAAAAAAAAAAAAAAAAAAAAACGATCCATCCGTACAGACCCGCATGTACGGACGGGTCGGGTTGGCACCTTTTGGGTAGCTAGGTCGGGTCAAAACATGCACAAACCCGACTTTGGCTCACGGGTTGCAGGCTGTGCAGGCCAATGAGCTTGGTTGCCACAAGGCGTTCAGCCCCCTTGGCGACCGAACCAGGGTCATATTCAGCAAGTGGTTGAAGGAGAGAGAGACTTCCAAAAATATTCAACACGTGGCTGCCTTATAGGATGACACGTTTTCCATTCATTAGGATAAACGAAATTTAGTTTAACTTCCTCTTCCCTAAAGACACAAGTACCAATTCAAAAATTGCATAATGGCCAAATCTCAAATATGATCAAATACAGGAGATTTTCAACCAAATTTTCCTAAAACATAAATGGGAATGGATGATGAAGATTATTTTAAAAAAATGCTAGGTTTGTAAAGAAAATTCTAAGAACAATTTTACATACTGGCATGCTTGATATAGTGCACCTAATTGTAAAAACTTTTATTGTAAAATAGAAATAATATATCACATAAAGTCAAATTAGTTTGTAAATTTAGTTTCGTAAAACTTCTTCATAAACCTAGCACTTCTCAAATGATTAGATAGTTTGAAATTATGCATGCTGCGGTACTCTCATCTTATCATACAATGGCACGACGTCCATCGAGTGAAGTGAAGTTGCCCATTTGAATAAATTGTGGTCGGGGGAGTTTGCCGAGCTGTTAACTTTCCCAGCAGTCCAAACTCTTCAATCGCGTAATCACACACATATATAAACATATATTTTACTTTCCATAAACGTGATACACTGACATTAGATCTTTATCTCAAGCTACAAAGCCCTTAATTGCTTCAATATGGTATAACCCTAACCCCAAGTCCCCAACATCCTTGAATATCAAGGATAAAAATTTAAGCAAAATCTTCGTTGTAGATGCCCAGCAACTTTTGAAGAATATAGAAGTAGATGCCCCCAACAGGCAACAACCCATGTTTGGCTGCGGGACCCCAGGTATTAGACCCCATCAGCTTTGGTTAATTGAAGCAGAGCATTGTTTTCCTGCCTCAGTCCTGAACACAGGAGAGGTACTTTTCAAAGAATAGTGCATGATTATCTGCATAAGAACACATCTTCTTCTCTTAAATACAGAAAGGTGCCGAAGTAACGAACTATAGCAAGAATGATGGACTTCTAGCATAAATGAAATGGGTTCGAGGTAATGAAGGAAAATTCCAAACATTCAAAAGTGAATGGATAAGTGAATGCTACAATTTCAAAATAACAAACATGTTCATGAAAAAAATATCTAAACTAAAGAGGGAACATATGTTCCAATCCGATCACATGTAACTATATTACCAGGTTTTGGGGTTAAGTTGATTGGCTTACTCCAGCTAATATTGCATTAGAAATTTAGAACAAGAGACTCAATTTGTCATTTTTGGGATCGTGGCCCTTATTTGTTGAGTTCCAATTTTACCTAGATAAAATGAACTAGAAGAAATATGCCTAGGTAACTTCAGTGGGTATGATCTAGATAAGGATGTCTAGATATAATGGAAAAAAATGTCAAACTCACATACTTGTCTTCATTTTGTTGACAGACAAAACTCCTGAAAAAAACCACAAAAATTCATCTAATCCCATTGACCAAGAATCTATTTTCATTGACAAACTGATAGTAGCTCGCCACCCCATAAAGTTTCCTGAAGGATCAAAGAAAACAACATCAGCTCCCATATAAAGATCAAATAGAACAAATGCAATGCACTAGGTTAATTGAAGAACTAGATTTTTGAGATATTATATGTTCTTATATGTCTTGGCCCTTTCACACTATCTCAATTTGTTGGGATTTTCATATGCTTATGCAGCATATCTTCTGATCTATTCATGCTTTATTTGATCCTTACTTGTTAATGGTCGGCATATTACTTTGCAACCATACAAAGCACATATCTTACAGTTGTGGCATCTAAACAAATATCAAGGTGAGGTACTAAAAATTGGGTTGAAGTCAAGAAAAAGTGTATAAAAACTATAATATCAACATTCGAGTTACATCAGATTTCAATGAATTTAAATTTTAAAGCCAACAAACTTAATATATTGGCAAGGCTTCATCAACTCAGCCAAAGAGCATTTCCTCACCGCAAGAATTGTAAATTCCATACAAAATGGAATTGAAAACCAACAAACATGATATATTGTTTGCTTCCATCAACTAAGCCAAAGAGCACTTCTTCACCACATGAGTTTTAAATTATATACATGAAAAAACAAAAAGGCAAAGGTGCTCGATGGATATTCTAAATCCATTGATTATCACAAACCCTTGGGTACTTCTGCTGAAAGTAATCCTGGACAATGGAATATGTGCCCATCAAATAAAATGAAAGTATTTTTGTTGAGTGCTTAACATATTGAACTTACGCTAAATCTGCCAAGGATTCTGATTTGATCACAGCTTTTCCCTCTGGGAGTTCAAGCGAAGAATAATGCATAATCATTTCCTTCAACGTGTGTTTTGTGCTTTTAATGTCATTATCCCAAAAGATGCTCTGAAATCACATGTGGAGAACCAGTTAGCCCACCCAAACTTCAACATGACCTACTAGAATGCAATTCTATTCTGTATGGCCATTATGACTTCGATAAACATAGACTAAGTTAAGAATGAATATACTCCAAAGTAAACATCCTTTCAAGAAATAAATTTCTCTTCAAATCTCTTTAAAAAAGAGAAACTCTAATTATGACACAAAGAAATCATCAATATATATATATATCATAACCTATTCAGGGTTGTTCCAGAGAAGGGTAAGCTCTCTCTTAATCTGGTGTAGGATCAGGCTATTTCAATAGATTAGTGCCTCAACCATGCACTTATGATGTTATCTCTCCTGATGCGAACTAACGTGTTAGTGAGACAGAGACTCAGATTTATGTTGTTCCTTATTCCAGTCCTTACTACATAAAGGAAAGATAGATCTAAAAGTAAGACGTCTCAGGCAATCCAATCTGAGTCTTACTTTAAGATAGATCTAAAACCATTTGGATCAGGCAATCCAATTATTGGAGGGATGGTCAAAACCGTTTGGATTTGAAATTAATAGGCCAATCTCTCCTTGATGAGAAAGAGGCGGAAAGGGTATTGTCAAATGATGATAGGGCAAGGAAAAGTGACTGTTGGCATTGAGCTGGAGAAAATTACTCTTCTGGAGGAGATCTCATGGCGGCAAAAATCACAGGTCCTTTGGTTGAAGGAAGGGAATAGGCGTACAAAGTTTTTTCATAGAGTTGCCAACTCTCATCAAAGAAACAATGCCGTAGAGGTCCTTCACAAGGAGGGAAGGATCTTATTGGGTAGAGATGCTATTAAGGATTACATTGTTCACTTTTATGATAAGCTTTTGATAGAGCAGTACCTTTGGAGACCCAAGGTAGACGGGCTAGTCTTTGACTCCATTGACCACACAAGTGCGGCTTGGTTGGAGAGGCCTTTTGACGAAGACGAGGTGCTTTGTGTGCCAAAAGGTATGAACAAAGATAAAGACCCAGGGCCAGATGGCTTTCCAATGGCTTTTTTCACTCCTGTTGGGACATTGTTAAAGAGGATCTAATGAAGGTTTTTATTGAATTTCATGCTTTTATGAAATTTGAGAAGTCTTGATGTCTCATTCATCGCTCTTATTCCAAAAAGTGCGAGGTCGGTGGAAGTGACTGATTTCCGCCCCATAAGCTTGATAAGTGGGGTTTACAAGATCATATCCAAAGTTTTAGCGAAGCGGTTGAGCGAAGTCATGGGGAAGATCATCTTAACGTCCCAAAATGCCATTGTGAAAGAAAGGAAAATTTTAGACTCGGTTCTTATCGCCAATGAATGCCTGGAGAGCAAAGTCAGATTTGGTATTTCAGGCATCTTTTGTAAATTAGATATGGAAAAGACATTTCATGCGAACAGGGATTTCTTGTTGTATATCCTTGGTCGGTACGGCTTTGGGGAAAGATGGTGTCAGTGGATAAAGCATTGTATCATAACAGTCAGATTCTCAGTCTTGGTCAATGGCACTCCTAAAGGCTTCTTCAACAGTTCTCGAGGATTGAGGCAAGAGGATCCTCTCTCCCCACTCCTATTTATTCTAGTCATGGATGTGCTGAGAAGAATGCTGGAAGGGGCGGTGGATGGGGGTTTCATCTCAGGTTTCTCGGTGGGCGGTTCTTCGTAGGAAAGCTTGATAGTCTCCCATCTGCTTTTCACCAACGAAACTGACCCGGATCTGGATCAGATTCGCTCCTTAAGAGCACTTCTACTCTGCTTTGAAGCTGTATCCGGCCTTAAGGTTAACTTATCCAAGTCGGAAGTAGTTCCCGTTGGATCGATCAATAACTTAATTGAGGTGGTTGACATATTGGGCTGCAAGATATCATCATTGCCTATGAAGTATCTTGGACTCCCCTTGGGGGTCCCTCATAAATCTAAGATAATGTGGGAAGGGATCATTGAGAAAATTGAAGGCAAACTGGCAGGGTGAAAGAGAATTTACTTGTCTAAGGGGGGAGAATCACACTTATTAAGAGTACGTTATCTAATCTTCCAACATACTTCCTTTCTTTATTCCCTATGCCTACAAAGGTGGCAAATCGATTGGAGAAGATTTTCCGTGATTTCTTATGGGAAGGGTTAGAGGATGCAAAGAAGTTCCATTTGATCAAATGGGATAAAGTATGCACCCCCTTGTCTTGCGGAGGATTGGGCTTTAGAAAATTGAGAACTTTCAACAAGGCTCTCCTTGGAAAATGGTTATGGCATTATCATCTTGAAGGAGACGCTCTCTAGAGGAAGATCTTAGAGGTCAAATATGGGAGTGTCTGGGGTGGTTGGTGCACAAAGGAAGTAAAGAGGGGCTTATGGAGTGGGAGTTTGGAAACTTATCCAGAATGTTTGGGATGATTTTCTTGGTAACTGCAGATTTGTGGTGGGAAGGGGCACGCGAATCAGGTTTTGGCACGACAATTGGTGTGGGGATGTCGCCCTGAAAAACGTTTTCCCCTCTCTTTATAGGATTGCATCTGATTAGGGCTCCTCAGTGGCTGATAATATGTGCAGTACTACGGATGTCATTCATTGATCTATGAGGTTCACTAGAGCTGTTCATGATATGGAGGTGGGAGACATCACTGAATTCTATAGTGTTCTATGCACTGAAACAAAGGGCAGGAGGGGAGGATAGGTTATGTTGGACAGGCACTGGTAACAAGAAATTTTCAGTTTGTTCATACTACAAGACCCTGTCGACTCAATCCCCTAACGCTTTTCCTTGGAAGAGCATTTGGAGGAGCAATGCCCCTCTCAAGGTTGCTTTCTTTGGTTGGCTAGCTTCTCATGGTAAAATACTGACCATAGGCAAATTAAGAAAACGTGGACTATACATAATGGATTGGTGTTACATGTGCAAACACAATAGCGAATCTGTGGACCACCTTCTTCTTCACTGTGAAGTAGTTAAGGTATTGTCGGATGAGATTCCCTCGAGGCTTGGTATCGCATGGGCTATGCCTAGGAGTGATCGATCTATTGTCTTGTTGGCAAGGGATAAGGGGCAATCGCCAGATTGCAGCTGTATGGAAGATGGTACCTCTATATTTAATGTGGTGCACATGGACCGAAAGAAATGGACGATGTTTTGAAAACAGGGAACACTCTCCAGAGAGTTTCAAGGCTTTTTTCCTTCATATTTTACTACTTTGGGCATCTTCTATTGTACTAAACGGAACAAGTCTTAATGACTTTTACGCTACTATCAGTAGCACTTAGTTTTGTAACTAGGCTCTTTCTTGTATACTCCCTATGTACTCGGGCTTTGCCTATTTATGTGGATCAATAAAATCTCTTTTACCTATTAAAAAAAAGTACATTTTACAACTACTTTACCAATCAGAGTTGAAGCAGGAAAACAGAAGCATTTTGAGGATAAATAGTTAGCTCATATATGAGAAGGCTAGATAGAAGGAGTTGAGCGTTAAGGCATTCAAAAAGATAAAACGATTCTACAAATGATACAAAGGAATCATCAATTTCATCAAAAGTTTTTAAACCCATTCATGTATAACAAGAAATGTCACAACGAGAAATTTACCTTCCTAATATATTCTCTTTTCACATCTTCCCATGGTACTTTGCCTAGGGGAGAGAAAATTGAAGCATTCCAAAGAGCTCCTCTAGCAACCATCACCGATGAAGCACCTAAAGAAAACTAGTATTAGTTAGAAATTGTATGTATTAATAAATATTATAAACAAGAAAACAATAAATATTTATGAACGTAAAGGCAAAAAAATCAATAACAAGGGAAGAAAGATACCAAGAATACAAGCCATAAAAGTTAATATTCCTCAAACAGATAGCTTTTTTCCTGATAAGTAATCCCTCAGACAGATAGCAACAACCCATACTTGCAATCTTTAGGCTGAAGGGTTTTGATGATACCACATGCTCTTTTTATCCCTGCCTTTCCTTCAAATTGGCATCTCTCCACCTTAGTATACTGGCAAACCCACCACATCCTCAAAATATCCCTTCTTCCATTTAAGTCAGGGTTCCTACTAGCCACAATCTCTAAACTTGCCCACAATCACAACAATAAATTGAATTCAGAAATCAGGTGATTGTCCCTTCACTATTATTATGCATGCCTACTCTTGCTAATAAATTTCCACTAAACACATACCTTCCTTGTGCCTATGACTTTATGCAGTCCATCATCAGGGACAGAGAAGATTATAAGTGTAAGGAGAGCCAATATAACACACACTTTCCTATAGCTTCAAGATGCTGGAATTATAATAGACCAGATATCCTCACTTGATATGAGATGACATAAAGCAACACTAAGTTGAGGTGGCCATTGACTTTAAGAATCTGCCCACTTAAGATTGGAACAATGCTTCAGATTGAACAGAGACAACATTCTCCAAACACCAAACTCAGACAAGATGAAGTAGCCCTCCCTACACTTCCAGATAGAAAGTGATATGAAAACAAGACAGAAAAATAAACCAACTAGGGCAACAACAGCATCTCTACACCATGTACAATGGATCAAATTAGATTCAGAGTCTCTTGAGATCCTATTCAGATAAATTCCAATCCATCAGAAATATGTCCATTAAATGCCTGATGGTAACAGCACCAGATATCATTAATAAAATATTTAATTTAAAAAAAAGAGAGACTGTAACTGCATCAGTTAGGTTTCAAGTAACATCCTTTTCAATAAAATTGAGAATCTCTCAACTACATGTAGCATCTTTGATGCACTGAAACTGATCATACTCAAAGGCATACCTCACATAAGTATAAAGTAACATCATTTACAATAAATTAGAGAATCTCATAACTACCTGTAGCATCTTTTATGCATTGAAAATCATCATACTTGAAAACATCACCATTTGCTATAACTGGAATGGATAAGGCTGCTACAACATCAGCAATTTCATCCCACTTAGCTGGATCCCTGGGCCTATCAGCAACTCTTCTGCAAGTAATTGAACAGGAATAGATAAGTTCTTTTACTAAACCAATAAGATAATTTTGTATATTTAAGTTTACTAGAGGTCCCAAACTCTAAAAGAATGGTACAAACTCACAATCCCACTTGACATTGCAATTACAATCCTACAGTTTATTTTTGTTGTTTTTGTTTATCAGGATGTTTCTCTCTTTAGCATTATACATATGAACACGTTGGTGCTCCATAAAGAATTGCCTTTACAATTGATGACACTTCAAAAGCCTTATCTTCAACCTCACTTTATTGAGTAAAACTTTTTCCCTCAACCACTCATGATTATCAAAAGTACTTTAGAAGCCTCAGTATGTCCTCATTTTGAGTTTTGGTAAACAAGTCAACAGTTGAGGGTCTGCTACGTCACCTACTACTGGGTTCTACTAACCTCTCCTTGTCTATCTCTGGCCTAAGACACTTACAATTTCTGCCATGTACACCATCTATTTTTCCACTGCTAGCCTTTTCCCATAGCATTTTTAGCTTCCATGATCACTCTTAGTCCATCTCATTCCCTGATTCACAGTTAAGACCCATTCTGTCTAGTTAAACCAAAATGTTGGCTATCTGTATCCTCTGTTCTGTACTTTGCTTTTCCATGCTGTCAAACTATAAGAAGGGAACTATCCAGTGGACACCACTGGAACAAAAATCCAAAATTTTAAGGGGGAAAAATAAGAAACAAGAAGCTGTCGTGCATCATTTCTCTCCCTTTTCCAGGAAGCAAAATGGTGGGGCAAAGATGAATGGATCCATTTCCTCCCTCCCTCACTTCCGTTTTCTTCCCCCTTCGAACTAAACATACCCCTAGGAATATGATCATTTCTATTACTTTCTTTTAGTGATAAGTATCTGGTACTGTTGAAAAATAGAAGTGTTAAGATGCACCACGGAGGTTGATATGATAATAAAAGCCTTCATGAAGTAAAAAACCAATGGTTTCTACCATTTTTTTTTTTTTTTTTAAAGACGGGGAACCTCTCCCTAAGGCATGGCCCTTTGGACCCACTCCTGGAGAGTAATTCCGTGAATACACAACCCTATCTGCTACAACCATGTATCAGGTAATCCAGGGGAACTCCTAGCAGGGAATAATACTCAGGATGTTCGAGTTTACAGATCATCCTAAGCCTGTGCTTCAACTACTAGGATGCTCCTTGAAGGGTTACTGAAAATTATAGAGATCTACGACAAAAGAGAAAAGTGAAAATTAAAGACTTACCTGCCATGGACAGCAAGAGCAGAAACACCAGTTTTCTCAATTCGCCTTGCTAGTTCTACGGTATCCTGAGGTGATCTTAAAAGTCTAATCTTACATGTAACTGGTATCTCCAAGTTCCTCCTTAATGTCGTCAGAATCTGGTTTTTAAAATAATCAAGGGTCAAGGAAAAACCACAAAAGTTGCTCATGGGAAAGGGAGGGAAAAGACAGGAAGAGAAATAAAGCATTTTGAGAGGATAAGCATTGCATACATCATGAATTAGCTCTGGTTTCGTCAATAGTGCAGCACCCATGCCCCCACTAATGGAAAATGACTTAGGGCAACCCATATTGATATCCACTGCTGCTACATCTTTACAGCTACAAGAAGGAATGCTGTGTCAGTAGTTTACTCATCGCGGCGAATGAAGGTAAAAGCCAATCCAGACTTGAATTTTCAACAGATACATTGTACAGACCCAAAAAAAAAATGGAGAACCTGCTAAAAGTGGGGAGAGGTACTTTGTAAAACATAGAGAACCTAAAGAAACAAATGGGTAGATAGCAGACATGTAAATGGAACTAAAATCTGACAATTTTTTATCCAAAAATTCTTTGTTATACAAGTAATACTTTCTATCCAAAAGTATAAAAACAAAAACATAGAAGTGAGTAATTATTCCTGTTAAATTATCCTAATCTCATTATAAAGAAAGGCAAGGCACAATTAACTTACACTATTTGAGCAGCAGTGAGAGCTCTCGCAGCATCGGAAGTGCCAATCTGAAATACCACCCGGTTTCTTTCTTGGTTGCATGTACGGAAAACAACATTTTCTGTCCCCTTCTCGACAAAATCAATACACCCAACACATTCTGACCAAGATTGAGATAAATATGAGCTTCCCAAAGCAAAAAAAAAAAAAATGCAACAACTAGGCTGAATCATTTCCTTCCACGATGTACTCCCCATTTTTATAGAAAAAAAAAAACTCATTTCCTTCAACGACTGCTGTCAAAAACTTATCCTTTTTATTGACCAATAACAGCATAGATACTCCAATCACCTTAAATTCAATTCCTCAATTAAAAGAACAGAGGCTGTAATAATATGGAAAAATAAAAACTCTTTTTCTATTTATTGTTTTCCCGTTGAAAACGTAAAGAGAAAAAATTGCTTACATAGACCATTGATAAGCAATGTACCTTGAACCAGATTGCTAATACACAGCACGGGTACAAGTGCAATCTCCAAAGTTTAAAAGAACTCCCAATGTAACCTCACCCTTGTGTGGAAAATGATGCAATTTTTTTTTTAGGAAAAGTAAAAAAAAAAATATGTGCAAATTAAAACCTCTAAACCAAAGTCCTAGTCCCTATGTTAGGCTTACCAAAGAAAATATACAAAAAGCTGATTTTCTTATTCACTCTTCTGAAGAAAAACCTCCCTCATTTTAATGAATTCTAACTCAAATAATACTCCCTCCCTCCATAAGAATTGGATGGAAGGTGAAGTTATGGATGTAAAACCAAATAAACGTATGAGTAAAGTGCCTTTTTAAAAAGTTTCAAATCCTCACCTCACATGCATTATTTAACGTACCTAAGAAAATAATACAAAAGTACCCAAAGTGCACTTGCAAAAAACTCCTAACTGAGGGTTTGTACACCCCCAGAATTAGTCAAAACTTTGTTCACGAATACCCAATGCTAATAAAATAAAATTAAAATTAAAATTAAAATTAAAAAAAAAAAAACAAAAACAAACAAACTCACTTCAACCCCTAGAAGTTGGCTCAAGTGGTAAGAACTGTAGTGTTGGGGGTATGCTCCGTCCAGATCTAAAATTCAAATCTTCTTGGGTGCAAACAATTTCTAGGGGCCATCGGATTAAGGGAATTTCCCCTTGAATTACTAGAAGTGCAATTGCAGAAAATTCCTTTTTGAGGGTTTGTGCACCCCTAGGATTAGTCTGGACTTTGTTATTGGACACCCAATGCCAATAAAAAAATTCCTCATTTCTCCTTCCCCAGCAAGTTTGTATAAATCTTTATATTAGTCCTCACCTAGCTTATGACATACATCATCCATGCAGTACAATCAGCTGTGCCCACAGCATTTTTGTACTGATCTTAAACATAGAGCACAAATTTACCATATAATCTGCACTCACGACTTGACTAGTCCCTGATCAATACTCTACTCGCCTACAATATTGGGACCTTATTGAGCAGGTATTGTAACATACGAACCTAGAATAGGACTTGAAATTAATTTAGTTAGTATTTATTTATAAGTATTATGTTTATTATTTTATTTATTTCATTTTATTATTTTTTAAATGAGATAACAGACCAGATTAAATAGAGTTTTTAGCTCATAAGGTAGTTTTCCCTTATCTTGGTTCCTCTGTTGTTATCGGATGAGTCTCAATTTAAAAAGATTCATAGATTAGAACCAACACTCAAACCAGGCCTTATCTAATCTCGCGAGGACCCACGTAAATAAGAAACTCCTTCCCTCATCCATAAAATCCCACGATACACCCAGATTCATCACACAAAAAGAAAATAAATAAATCTAGTTTACACGGGATGGAGGAGACTCATGCATAGGCTTAATTTCCTGCACCCTTAGCCAACCACCCCCAGGACGCCGGAGAACCACCATTAGCCACAGAAATCGCCGACCAGCTCATCTCCAACGAACCCACTTCCTCCGGTAAGCCACTGCCGTCGCACTCACTCTCCTCCCTCTCTGCTTATTTTCAGTTTCAGCCTATCTCACTCTAACTCCTTCCTTTCTCTCACTTTGTCGCACCACCCTACCCAGAGAAGCCCAATACATCGCCGGTCAAACCCAGCCACCAGAGTCTGCATCGCAGCTGGTCCTTTCCTCTCGGTGAGTTGAGTCCTTTTCCGTTCGCATGATGCTGCCCCTTGTGCTACGAATTTCTTAATTCCTCTATCTTCTACCCTCCCGTAATGCCTTTTATTAAGATGAGTTTAATTAGGGGCTGGGTTAAGTTTTATCTGGACTTGTCTTTATTTGGGTGGGCTCTATTTATTTCAGAAACTACCATAATAGTGTTTGTGGATTAATTTTTATGTGAGTTTGATGGTTATATTGGGCTAGTTGTGCTTTTACAGAAACTGTTTTTGTAACTTTAAATGGGTTGTTTCTTTATTTGGTTTTATATTTATTGCATGATTCTTAGTACTTAGAATGCTATGATGTATTTTCCTAGAAATATTAGTGACGATTAGCATCTCGTATAGGTAACACGTTACAAGTTGAAAATTTGGAAACAGCACTAAGAAAAAAAAAGGTAAATAGTATGATCATATATATATATATGTATGTGTACTGTAAATATTATTGTTATGTATGAAAGTCTGATGTGCTTGTGATGACTATTTACGCTACCCCAAGAGCCAAGTCAAGGTTAGATTCCTTTCACGATTTTGGATGACTTATAGCATGATGCTTGTATATATAAATGGATTTATTGCTTGATGGACTAAATATTATTAACATATCACGTAAGCAGTATACCATGTAATGTTCACGTTGCATGCAAGTCGCGTATGCCATGAAATGTCCATTTAATAATTTAAGTCAAGTATACCATGCAATAAAATAACCAGATCATGTATGCCATGTCCATGTAAGTACTAAGATTATGTATGCTATGTTCATGTAGTATTTAGATCATGTATGCCATGAAATGTCAGAAAGTGTTTAAATCATGTTAGATCACGTCATGCCATGCTACGCCATGTACAAGAAATGTCATGTATAAGAATATATATCATATTATGCAATGCCATGTACAAGAATGTGCCATGAAGTCCAAGAAAGTTCTCATGCATTAAGAAAGATAAACATTTTAAGGTAACACGTACCCAAGCGTGGTTACCACAAGTTAAGTGAAACACGGACTCAAGCGTGTCTCACTCCATGTCATGCAAGATAAGTAAAACACGGACTCAAGCATGTTTTACTCCATGTTACGCAAGTTAAGTGAAACATAAACCCAAGCGTGTTTCATTCCATGTTATGCAAGTTAAGTGAAGCACGGATTCAAGCGTGTTCACTCCATGTTATGCAAGTTAAGTGAAACACAGACTCAAGGGTATTTACTACATGATAAGTTATGAGGTGCCACGGACTCAAGCATGGTTCACCATATGATATATTAAACAAAAGATAAGCAAGTTATTCATGCATTCACGTTACATGTTTGCCATGATTATGTATTTTTCTACTCATGTTAATGGTGTATAGACATGTTATGTAAATCTGTGACGATATATGCATGTATTAAATTAAGTTATGACTATGAGAATCTATGAATGATACATGTTGTTTGAAGAGTCTTTCAAAAAAAAATTAAGTCTATGCTAAGCTAAATAATATTTTACAGTATGATGTGCTATTTACTGAGTATTCAACTCATTTTATTATTGTTTGTCTTTTTGTTTTCTTCTATGTCTTATTGCCACAGATAGTGATTATGATGAAGCAGAGCTGGACGGCCAGGAGTAGTTCTAGTATAAAGACTTAGAGAGGAATAAGTGTCAATTACACAATGATTAGCTATCTATTACGTCATTTCAATAACTAGTCTTGTTTAAGACTAGCTTATGTTTTACTTTATTTTTAGTTTCAAGTTCCAAAGACTATTTATGTTCTTTTCAATTAAGATTTTCAATAAATGAGGTATTTCAAAATATTGAGTCTCTTTACCGGGCTTTATATTATACATGTTAGTAACATCTTTATCCTACGGGAACGGGGGGTTACAATTGGCTCAACGGAAGTGTGGTGGGCCCGTAACCCACAGGTCCCTGGATCGAAACCTGGCTCTGATACCAATTGTAACCCTCCATTCACGTAGGATAGAGAGTTACTAACATACATAATATAAAGCCAGGTAAAGAGACTCAATATTCTAAAATACCTCATTTATTGAAAATATTAATTGGAAAGAACATAAATAGTCTTTGGAACTTGAAACTGAAAATAAAGTAAAACATAAGCTAGTCTTAAACAAGACTAGTTATTGAAATGACGTAATAGATAGCTAATCATTGTGTAATTGACACTTATTCCTCTCTAAGTCTTTATACTAGAACTATTCCTGGCCATCCAGCTCTGCGTCATCATAATCACTATCTGTGGCAATAAGACATAGAAGAAAACAGAAGGACAAACAACAACAAAATGAGCCGAATACTTAGTAAATAGCACATCATACCGTAAAATATTATTTAGCTTAGCATAAACTTTTTTTTTTTTTGAAATACTCTTCAAACAACATATATCATTCATAGATTCTCATAGTCATAACTTAATTTAATACATGCATATATCGTCACAGATTTACATAACATGTCTATACACCATTAACATGAGGAGAAAAATACATAATCAAGGCAAACATGTAACGTGAATGCATGAATAACTTGTTTATCTTGTGTTTAATATATCATATGGTGAACACGCTTGAGTCCGTGGCACCCCATAACTTATCATGTAGTGAAACACACTTGAGTCCGTGTTTCACTTAACTTGCATAACATGGAGTGAAACATACTTAGGTCCGTGTTTCACTTATCTTGCATAACATGGAATGAAACATGCTTGGGTCCATGTTTCACTTAACTTGTATAACATGGAGTAAAACTTGCTTAACTCCATGTTTTACTTAACTTGCATGACATGGAGTGAGACACGCTTGAATCCGTATTTCACTTAATTTGTGGTAACCATGCTTGGGTCTGTGTTACCTTAAAATGTTTATCTTTCTTAATGCATGAGAACTTTCTTGGACTTCATGGCACATTCTTGTACATGGCATATTTTTGTACATGGCATGGCATAACATGATATATTCTTATACATGTCATTTCTTGTACATGGCATGACGTGATCTAACATGATTTAAAAACTTTATGACATTTCATGGCATACATGATCTAAATACTACATGAACATAGCATACATGATCTAAGTACTTTCATGGACATGGCATACATGATCTGGTTATTTTATTGCATGGCATACTTGACTTAAATTATTAAATGGACATTTCATGGCATACGCGACTTGCATACAATGTGAACATTACATGGCATACCGCTTACGTGACATGTTAATAATATTTAGTCCATCAAGCAATAAATCCATATATATATACAAGCATCATGCTATAAGTCATCCAAAATCGTGAAAAGAATCTAACCTTCTATATTCCGGGTGGCATGTGAAAAATAAGCTTCAGTGGCTAATCTCATGGTGTTATTGGGGGGACAAGTCCAATGGAACATCAATTTCAGTAGGGCAGCCCAAGACTGGGAAGTGGGCGACTTTGAGGATTTTTTTTAGCCTACTATATTCCATAAAACCAAGAAACCAACGAGCTGATGTGTTGTGGTGGATATCGGTAGGTAAAGGTAAATTCTCGGTTCGCTCTTTTTATAAGTCCCTCACACACTCGCCGAATAATTAGTTTCCATGCAGAAGAATTTGGATCTTAAAAACAAATAACTTGAGGAAACGTAGGGTGATTATAGTGGATTGGTGCCGCATGTGTAAGAAAGCTGGGGAGACGGTGGATCATCTATTACTACACTGCGAGACAGTTAGAGTGTTATGGAATGAAGTGTTCAGTAGATTAAAGGTAGCTTGGGTTATGCCCACTACAATGGCTGCACTATTGGCAAGCTGGACAAATTTGAGAGGCATTCAACAAATCAAAGCTATGTGGAAGATGGTCCCGATATGTATTTTGAGGTGCCTATGGCAGGAGCACAATGAACAGATGCTCGAAGACAAGAAGTGCACAATAGAGGAATTAAGAACTTATTTACTAGAACTTTATATACATGGACCATAGCTGTAGACTTTAATGGGCTCAACTTTCATGACTTTCTTGTCTCTATTGCTTCAACATGGATAGGGTGTACCTTTGTATATCATCTTGTGTACGCGGGCGATGCCTATTTATTCAATAAAATTATTTACTTATCAAAAAAATAAAGGACAACCAGACACAGAGTAAGCTGCAGTAAAGAAGGAGCCTAAACATCTCAATGACCCATACTTGGAAAAAAAAGGAAGATACTGCGGCTCAAATAACAAACAAATGATTCTTAGCACTTTACAGATCAACTGTCCTTATATCTGCCCTAAGATGTACAAGCGATAAATTTGAACCACAAAACTATTGAACTTACACTATCAAACATCCGCAAATTATGAATTTTACTTCTAATGGTACGAGTCTAATCACAAAACTACAATCAAAGGAATGAAGTAGAACAAAATCAATCAAAGCAAACAACCAGAAACAAAACTTGTATTGTTTAACAGCGATATTTTGCGGCAGCAGGATCAGGATTACTTGAAACTAGAGCCACGAATATATTAACTGTACGAATAGTGCCGTACCATTCACTCTTCGCTCGCATTTGACTAATTTATGGTCAATAATCTCTTCCCCGTATGTGATATCAGCACCATACTGAGCGGCTAGTAATCTGAACGGTAGCGTTCCCTAGGAAAAAAATCCCACCAAACCCAATAAGTTCCTCATTCAAAATCGGAACACCAAGATTTTCTTTCTTTAACCGTTTCCTCGGTTTTCTCCGTAACCGGACAAAGAGTAATTGTGAACAATATATCCATTTAGAGGAACGTAAAACCATTAAGAAGGCAATAAATGAAGAAATTGATTTGAACAAAAGCTTCGACAAAGTAAAACTCCAGGAGTTTGGAAACTCACAACGCGAACCATGGGAGCGAGGACGAGCTTGTTCTCGTACTCCATCTTCGTCGGGCGGGCAGCTCAGATCGAAGACCCGGGTTTGACCAGTTTGGAGGAGTCCGTGTTCAGCACGGAAATTACCACTACTAGCTGATCAAGATTGTCGGGGGAAACAGTGGGCCGGAGTTAGGTTACCCAGCCCAATTAAGCCATCTTTTTTGTTTGTTTCTTTTTTGCTGTACGGTTAAAATAGCTTACCTTGTTTGGTTACACAATTTAAAACTAACATATTAGATTAAAAGTTAAATAAAAGATTATTATAATATATTTTTTAATATTAATTTTATTTTAAAATTTTAAAAAACTGAATTATTTATTATATTTCATAAAAAAAATTTAAAAAATTATAATAATTTTATGAAATAAGATAATTTGATTTTAAGTACACCATCCTCAAGTGGTGGTAAAAGAAACACCCAAGCCCAACTCTTACTCTTGTACTAAAAAAGATAAATAAATAAGACTACTAGATAAATCCTATTTTACTCTAAACTTTTCGTCAACATAAAATTACGCTCAATTATTAAATAATGCAACTCCTATAAAACACAATTCAACTTGTCTAAATTAGTTCCTATTCATAAATTTTATCATGATTCATATTATTATCAACTTTACTATGAGAATATTGAAAGTATTATATATATGATAGGAAATTATGTTCCTAATATGATACATGTCTATATTTTTAGGAATACAGTTGATAATATACGTAAACTATAGAAATATACTTATAAAATTCCAATGTTGATTTATCAAAATTTTTAAATAAAATTTTTAAATATTTAATATAAATAATTAAATTTTTTATAAATTAAGTAATTTATAAACAAGTTTAAAATTGTATGTATATATTCATAAACATAAACTATAATTCAGTAAATTGAAGTTTGACTCATGTTCAAATAAAAATTAAACTCGAGATTTAACCCAATTAGATGCTGGAAGTCCAGTGGCAGACCCACGTCAGTCTCAGAGCATTGGTATTAGTTTATGCATATGCATATACAAAATCACCTCTTTTGGAGATTGACTTTGCCATTCAAGTAAAACTCTCACATTAGGTCTGCATCTTTGAGCCAAAATAATAATAAAATATTATTATTTTATTATTATTAGTTTGTTGCTTATTTTTTTTTATAGATTTTGCAATTAGCACCTACTAAAAATTTCATTATTTAACCTATGCTCAAAAACACCAATTTCATGTATCCAAATTTACCAATTTCATATATCAAAATGACCAAATTTATATATACACCAAAATTGAATCCCGTGTACTCAAAAATAGTTTTGTATTAACATGTGCTCAAAAACAGTTTGTACCATCAAATTAATACAAATTCCGTGTATCTAAATCAACTTAAAAACAAGTTCTAAAAAGTTGATTTTGATACAAATTCACACACTTAATACAAATTCCTCTAAATTCATTAGAATATAAATTTCCAATACCAAAACTAATACCAAGCATTCAAAACAAGTAGCAGCTTCACCAAAATAGAATACAAGCAGTCTAAAATACAAGCAGTAGCAACCAATACCAAGTAGTCAAAACAAGCAGCAGGTCCACCCTTCTTTCCAACACCAATACAAGCAGCAGCTCCACCAGCAAGCAGCAGTTATAAGTCTTCCAGCGGCTCCACCACCAGCAAGCAACAACAAAAACCAGCAATCACCAACAACAAAATTGACCCAATTGAAACCACCCACCAGAAACCAACCATCAACAAAATACAATTCCATCAAGAGGTACAAAAAATAATTATCATTTGATAGCAACCAGCAGTACAACAATACCCAAAACATGTCACCACACAGTCAAAATAAGTTTATCAAAAACTACACAAAACCAAGCAAACAACTATGTACGAGATATGCCCTTATTCCTTTGTTCCTTAATGATTTCCATTTGAAGATTATGAAAATACTCTTGCCATAGAGAATTCATAGAATCAATATCCAATTTCATAATTTCTATATCAGTTTTTCTCTTCTTAAGATATACTAATTCATATCTTTCTTATTGAGCCTTAATTTTTATTTGAAGTTTTCTCTTCTTAACAAGTAGTAACTCAGATCTATCATTGTGAAACTTCATTTTTGATTCTCTTCTCTCCAACATACAATTCCTCCTATCATCTTTTATTTGCCTTAAGGCCTCATTAAATTCATTATCTTGTATTTTCTTATATTTTCTTTATTTCTCTCTTCTTTTTTCAGCCTTTTTGCTCGAATGTCTCTCACAGTCCACAGGCACATTTTTCAAGTCTTCCCCTAATCATATTGAGTTTGGAGTAATACCTAAACGTGAGACATTGTCTTTTCTTTTTATGCTCTCCACGTGTGCTTGCCATTTCAGTAGGTGCCTCAAAATATTCCAACAATTATCCATGTTGAAATTGGTTTTTTGAATCTCTTGGTATAAAAGTTTTGCATTATCAATCTACAAAATAGTGGACCAATCAGTAGAACAAATACTTAATAATTAGAACAATAAAACATTGAAAAAACCATTATATCTTGTCTAGCTCGATTTTACCGTTTGGATACATTCCTTCAACTTGGACCATGGAACTACAAATTTATTGACGCATTTTTAAATGTTTGACCACCGATTGGTCAAAAATGGAACAGATCATTCATAACTGTTAGGTTTTTTTTATAGGTAAAATAGTAATCATAAATTCTAATTCACAATTATGTAAAGGTTTGGTCAGTCCCCCTTATAGAATCTATATTAATGTTAAGCCAAGCTGAAACGATGAGAATATCTTCCTCTACAGTAAATGACACACTCTACTGGGATTTTTGTTTAGGTGCCCTTTTTTTCAGTTGGGGTTGTGACGTTTGGACATCAACATTTGTAGTATACATAAAGGGGGTTTTTAATACCACCCTCACCAGTTTCCAACAGTGTGATGAAGAAGAGATCTTCATCAATTAAAGTAGAGATATTCATCAATTAAAGTGTTAATCCGTCAACAAAATATTGAATGACAAAATGTTACTAAAATAGCACCGTTGTATTGAAAGACCGGCAGTTCATCTGTCAACAGTATCAATTAATGTACTCATAGTCATATTGGCGATTAAAACAACACATTATAACATAGGATTAGCAAAACCAGCAGCAAATCACCATCAAACATCTTCAAAACGGCAACTAAAAAAACCTAAAGATTTAAAACAGTTTCTTAATAGCAACTCCAAGCAATAGGCCAAACGTTGTGATGATACACCAAACATTGTGATTATACATGTAAATTCTACCTAAAATCACATGCTAATTAGATAATAGGAGCACAGTGATTATATTAAACATTTCTAACGACACAACACATGCTAATTACACCAAACATTTATGATGAACATTGTGATTATAGGTGCACAAACACATCAAGAGTGGTCAAAATAGCTAAACAACATAGTACAAATACATAATAGCAGCATCATCGAAACCCTAATCTAAAACCAATAACAGAAAATTGAAAGTAATAAAATACTCTGTTATACTCCTACATGTTTACAAAAATTAGATGACCCATTTACAAAAATCAGAAAATCGAAACCCTAAATTCATCCCTAAAATCAGTTCAAAAATAAAAACCCTAATCTAGATTAAACAAAGCATCCAAACAACAATTAGAAAATAGAAATCAATGTAATAAAAATCTCTAGAAAAAACAGAGAGCATCATGTTTATTTACCCTAAGTAGTCGATATGGAAAACATAAAGTGGTGTAGTGGCAGTAGTGATTTCCAAGTTAGTGGCGATGTAGGAAGTGCACCATCCTCTTGGGAGACCGAATCCCTGGAAAAAATTCCATGATCAAGAATTTTGGGAGAAAGAAATATGAATTGTGAACTCAGCCAGAGAGAGAGAATGAAGAATTAAAGGGAGAAAATCATATCTGACTGTGACCGTGACGAATCCAAAGCTGTCGCAAGGTCCGTCAACAGTCGTCATGAGAGAGAGTTGCGCTGGTATTTTCTTCTGTTAGGGTTGTTCGAGTCGAGGGAGGGATGGAGAAGAGGAACCATGTGAGGGAGAATAGAAAGGTCTTGGGATGAAAATAAATCCTATTGGTAGAGAGAGAGAGAAAGATAATTAGTAAAATAAGATTTGTAGAGTGAATAGTTGATCTCCAAACTTGTAAATATACTGTTCATAGGTTTATAAAATTTTAGAGATGCATAATCCAATGTAGTGAAATTAAGGGTTATTTTAGGGTTGGGCTCCGACTTCGAAAGCCCAACCCAACCTCTGGCTCCGACCCTGACTCTGAATCAAAGCAAATTCCAACTCCGATCGGAGTTGTCGGAATCAGAGTTGAGGGTCAGAGCTCTAATCGGAGTTGAATGAAAGAACAAAAAAAAAAAAAAGAACAGAACAAATGAAAATCCCAACAAAGAACATTCCACTACTCACAACTTGTTTTCTCTTTTGCAACCCAATATCAAAATCTCCGAACAAAGAACATTTCACAAAGAATAGATAACAGATTGTCAAATTAACAGAAGATTTTCGCATCCTAACAAATAACAACTAATAGAAATTATAAAAAATAACATAAATTATAAAAAATAATAGAAACAGATTCACATAAGATTTTCGCATCCTAGGATTTTGGATTGCAACAGACTACAGAGGAAGACAAGCGCAGTGTAACAAGTCCACCCTGGAAGCTCCTTAATACGGTGGAGAAAAGAGGGTTGCTGATGGTGAGAAGCGGTGGGAAGAGGTTAGGGATGAAACCCTAACCCACGTGCAGTGGAACTAGAGCAGATTCAAAACTTAAGTGAAGACTTTAGTCGACTAAGGGAACTTGTGAGAAAACGAAGGAAGAATTTGTGAGAAAACAAAAGAGGAAGAGAGAAACAATGGCAATAGAGAAAAGAGAGGCTTTCAGTTCTGAGAAAATGATGGAAGAGGAGAGAAACATCGTAGGGTTTTGGACCTGATTCCTGAAAAGATAAATATATAAGAAGCCGAAACGACGTCGTTTTAAACTTTTGAGGGTTTTAAAAAAAAAAACTTGGCAAAATACACCATCTCGTACATGGGAAGGCTCGAACGCGGGTCAGTTAGTTGGCAAAACACTGCATCGCACCATTAGGCCACTCAACTACCTGTTACTCATGTTACAACATTAAATATATTAAGTCGAAGTGTTGGAATTCGGAGCCAATATGACTCTGGACTCCGACTCCGACTTCTGAAAATTCTGACTCCATAGAAGTCGGAGTCTTGTCGAAATTCGGCCGGAGTTCGGAGCTCGGAAATTTTGCCCACCCGTAGGTTATTTTATGCAAATATGTTTTTGCGTATACATATGCAGATATCAATGCTAGTGCTCTTAGGCCCTAAGAAATTTCTAATCTCATATGCGTTCTAAGATTTTCTAAAATCTCAATATACCTAAAAATGTCTCTTTCTAAATTTTTTTCCTATAGTTTCAAAATTTTGTATAATTTATATATATTATCTCTTTTCAAGGATGTGGCCTCACCAAAATTAAATTAAAACTAAATATGGGAGAAATAATAAACTTATTAATATTGATCCTAAAGGCTTTTGTTATACAATATTGGGTTTTTTAATATGGAATCCAATGTGAAAATACAAAAAAGTCATTTAAGATCAATAATTTATATGAAAGACAGTTGAAAAGTTTTATCCTCCAAAATTCATTGAGCAATAAAAGATTTATTTAATGCCTCAATTATAAAATAATATGTTTAATGTAAATGCGAAAAATATCTAGATTTTACATCAAACTTAATAATAAACTAACTTACATACTAGAATATAAGATGGACTTCTAAAAAACTACTTGATAGTTTATATGAAAAAATACATTTTAAATATTTCATTACAAAAATAATAATTGATGAATCTTATTTTATAAAATATTATTGTCAAAAATTTAAAATATATATTAAGTTCTATTTTTTAGAATTTCATTTCTACATGTATGTAGTAAATTATCAAAATCTAATTTTATATATAATTATATTTTTATAATTTTATATTTTACATAAATATGTTATATGGTAAGAAAAAAATCGGCCCCCTAAGTTAGAGCATCCTCATTGAATTATGCAAATACAAATCTAATAAAAAATTTAACTAATAGAACTTAAAAATGATCCACATTGGATTATTTAATTTCAAAATTTTTGACTTTTAGCTACAGCAAAATTAAGGTTGGCAATCAAATTTGGTTGTTACTGTATCACAATCAAATAAATAAAAAATAATATATTTGTACACTCTCTCTCCCTCTATTCTCCATTCTCATTCTTTCATTATTTCTTCATATTATTTAATAAAAAATAATAATGTATTTCTATATAAGCTCTTAATTTAAGAAAAAATTAATAGAAAAAAAATTTATTAAATTTATAATATTTTATTATTATTTTGATTAATAGATAGATAATATAATGTGAAAATAAGTTTTGAGTGAAGTAGTCAAATTTAAAATTATGTCATATTATATAAATTTTATATTTATATTTAGATAATGGAATAAGAATGATCTAAGAAAGGTTGCCGGTACCGGCGCTGCGGAAATCCACAAAGTCCTTTTAAACAAATCAAACTCATAATCTAACCCCACCAAAATATCGTATCGATGAATGAATATGGTAAGCACTTTTCCACGCGTGAGACTGAGATTAATTGGACACTACACCATCGGCCATCCTCCTGATGAATCGTTGATCCCCGAACTCCCACCCTGGAAATTCTCTTTTCTATCGAGTACAGAACAACCCTCTTCTGTATTGATCAGTGAGATCAATCACCCTGTCGTTTAGCACATCATTTCATAATTCCCGGACCCATATGTGCATGGCTGCAATAATCTTGATTGCGACTCCTTTTGGATCATATACGTATCCGCAGTAATTAAAATAGAGCTCAATCCACCCAACACTTCTCTTTATTATTTTTTAATATAAATAATATATAAAAATAATTATTTTATATTAAAAAAATGATATAACCAATCAATAAAAATTCTCATGATCGTAATTTTAAATGGTTGTTATATAAAACTGTTTAAAATATTTCAAATCAATAAATACAATTAGAAGTAATAGAATTTAAGATTAAAAGAGTAATACTATTCGAAAATCAAAATAATTTTTTATAAACAAGAGGTTGTGAACTTAATTAGTATCAATGTTATGATGTTTTAAAAATATAATTTTTTTTTCTCAAATAATTATGGATATAAATATTAAGTAATGTTCAAACAAGACTCACGGCTCTAAACGACAACCAAAAATGGTAGGTTGAGGTGGATGGACAATAGCGAGAAACTTCGCAACCACGTGAATCAACGATTCAACACCACAAAAAGAGGTAACAACAGAGGGAGGGCATGTGGGATGGGTTTGGTCATGGGAATTGAAAGGGGAATATTTACATCAATGAACTTCGTGCACGTTATGGAAGCCCAAGTCCTGCATTGACATTGAAGTTTGAACTTTGAACAGCTTCTTTTGTCGTAATGTTACATACAGTTGTGAAATGTGTAAACGCCGCGTAATCGTTTTGAAAAATAGTGAGATCCATGATTAAAAAGTTAGTTTTTTTTTTCATATGAGTCTCATATTATTTTACTTTTTTTAAAGAGATTACACGGCACTTACACAATCACAACTACAAATATCATTTCTCCATATCCCAAGTCTTCAATTTTTATTTTTTTTTTATTTTTCCTTTTAACAAAAGATCTTTCACGTCAACATTCAACATGGTGGATTTATTAAAAGCTCACGGAATTTGACCATTTTCAGCGGGGACCATTAAATATATATCACTTAATATATGCTTTGTGCTGCTTTCTTAGTGGTAATTAAAACCCATGGTGGAAAAAGATATAGTCGGCTTATCTTCTCTACCCAACTGTTTAAAAAAGTAGAAAATCTGACATTATGATTTACCCATAAACAAATCACAGCAAAAGCAAAAGCAGAGAGGAAGAAATAATTTTCTTGACACATTCACTTAAAATATCCAACGTACAGAAGTCAGCACGCCAGACACACTAACTTCATCCAACCACCCGCAAAAAGTATACAAAGCTTTGGATTCGAGACATGAGTAATGTGATATACAGTGTGAAATATATAAATATTATATAATTATTTTAAAAAAGGTAAGATTTATTATTAAAAAATTAATTTTTTATATGTAGATTTTGTATTAATTCATTTTTTTAAAGAAACTGTATGGCTCTTGCACAACCACGACTGTAAATATCATTTTTCTTCGATATATATATTAATATATGAAAAGTGCCGTCAAACTTCTGCTCAATTTTATTTCTCGTGTTTTAATTTTTTTAATTTATTTTTTTACTTCAAAAATTAAAAAAAAAATTATTAATAAAATTATATATATTTTTCTTAATAATTAAGAATATAAAAAAATTTCATATAAAATGATAAAAAAAAATTTGATTATTAGTTGGGCAGCCGGTAGCACCATTCATATATATATATATATATAGATATAGCATGTAGATCTTATATTATTTAATATTAGGATATATACCATTTCCAGTTTGCACTTATGGTTTATACTCCAAGATCTATTAGTTCACAAAAAATGGAATTTTTTATGTGAATTTAAAATTTATCATCTTTTTTAAAAGTTAAAATTTTATGTACAATTATTTTTATATATTTTTTATACATTTTATTAATGTAATTAGTTGTGTTATTTTTTAATATAAAATAATTACTTTAAAATATATAAAAAAAATATAGAAAAATGATTGTATTAATAAATCTTTTAAAGAGAAGTCGTGAGACATGAGAACGGAAAGTTTATTTTATGTTTTAATATTTGAGGAAAAATTACATCTTTCAATGGCTGCCCCAGGATCGAGAACGAAAGCCATGCCAACCTTTTATTTATTTCATACATCCAAGGGAGGAGTGCTAAAGTTAAGTTAAAATGGGAATTTCCGATCTCCACCAAGCTTGGAAGTAACCCACCACACCCATTTTGTTTATAAATAAATTAAAAAATTAAAAATTAATTTACATATCAACAAACAGTAGCCACCTCCCCCCAAACCAGACAAATCCTTGGCCATATCAAACCTCCACAGGAATCATGCACCCCCTGAATTGACCCATCCGTCACAAGACTCAGTTGAAAAAGCTCAGAAAAAAGGGTCCAAAAAGGAGGAGGTATTGTACCTCTACCACATACCCCCTCCCCTAGCTGCAACTACGCCCTGGGCCATCAACTCCTCCGACTATATATTAAAGCCAATACAAAACAATACGACCGCTTCATCTTTTTGAATTGACGCTCCCTTTCGCAGAAACTTTCTTTGGGATTTACGATTTCAATTACTTCGGGCTGGAGGACTTCAATTTCCGTGGTGCCCCACTCTAATCATGTGAACGGGTCGACCATGCGCGCTTTGAATCGAATGGCCGGTTGTTCAGACATCAATGTCACTTTGATCGCGAATATATATCTTTAAAAAAAGGCAACATGCAGATACTTGTGATGAGGTTTATGGACTCTCTATGGCTAGCATGCCATTCCGGTCCGGTACGTACAAACATCTTTGACTGCAAATGCACATATGATAATACATTATAAACATCTTTAACTGCAAATGCACATATGAGATGATATAAGATAGAGAAATGATATACAAATTCAAAATGCTCAAATCTCGTACAATTTCTTTATAAAAAATGTGAATTTCACTGTAAAAAAGTGTTAAAAACTTGCATTTTCTTGATAGAATCCACATTTTTACAACAATTTTGTACAAAATTTAAACATTTAAAATTTATACATGGCATTACTCTAATATGATATCCGCTCTTAATCACATAATTATAAACATTTAAAATTTATACATGGCATGGTAATTCCATAATCCATTGATTTCATTTACCTCAAATCTCTTAAATCAGATCTAACCCAACTCTCAACTCCATCACCTTGGACGTGAGTCCCACACACCGACTCAATCGCATTTGGCCTTATTTTCTATGTAGAATTTCTCATTTAAGAATCGATCAAAGAAGTTAACTCTAAAATAATAAATTTTAATAGAGAAATGTTACAAGAAAATCAGCTTACACCATACGTACACAACTATTTAATCAATATGTTATTTGATATTTTTTATATTTTATTTAAATATACATATTTAATTTAAAAATTAATATATAAAGTTAAAAATAATAAATCAAATAGGTGTAAGTATTTAATCTAAGATTTTCATGAAAAATTTCTATACGCAGTATCTCTCTCTATTGTAATTTGTGGGCTCAAAGAACAATCAGATAGTCCACCAATTGGATTAAATTAAACAACCGCCCTAGCAATCTCTTCCGTGGCTAGCCGAGGACGCGGGCTCGGAACCAATTATTGGATGTAATACATGTTATTTTACTTTTAATTTTCCGTCCTATAGTTATTATTATCTTGATCAGTAATGTCAAAGTACACTTTTAGAACGAAATGCACTGTTTTAGAACTGGTCATGCTGTTAATAATTACAAATTTTATAGAGCTATGCAGCAGAAATTGTAATTTTATAATTCATATATTATTTGTTCGAGTGAGTTTCGAACAAACTCTATGCTTGAGATTCCATCGAGTATGTTGTTTCATGTACGTTGAGCAAATATTTTATGTTTTACTTTTTGAATCACAAATTAGATCAAAAAACTTTCTCAAGAACACGAGGAATAGGATCAAAGTTGTCAAAAAAAATAATTTTTTATAAAAATAAAAACAATAACTACCAATAAAAATTTATAGTAAATAAACTTCTCAACTCTACCTATTCGCTTCTAACCCTATTATAAAATATTTTAAAATAATAATCAAATTTACCTATTTACATTTAAAAACTCAATAAATAATGCATTTAAAAATGTTTAAAAATTTTATGTGCAGTCATTTTTGTGGACTCTTTTGTGCACTTTAGTGATATGATTGGTTGTGTATTAAAAAAAATTAATCCAGTCAATGATATCAGTGGAGTGCACAGAGAATATGAAAAGTGACTGTATGTAGCATTACTAAAAAATGTTTACTGTTGATGGAAAAATATCTTCAACTTGGGATGTCAAAATAATTTCGTCATGAATGATCAATAAAGTAAAAGATTTTATCCACCACTTGGAGGGAGAAGTTATTCTATTTCCTTTTTAATTAAAGTAAAGAATTCTCCATCCAACTATCACACATTTTCCAAATGTGTATCTAAAGCTTCGATTTTTCAAGCCATGGAACAATTCAACTCCATTTTGTCAAATATAGCTCGATAGCATGACTAGGTAAAGCATTTTTCCCTCAAAAGATAAAAGGAATCAATGGGTCCGTGGACCGCTCGTGTGCCTAATAGCTCCCCTAGCCAAAGTATATTCAACGAGTGGGTGCTTGAGTTGAATAATTTAGTATTAATGCAGATTGACTTGAAGCCTGTATAAATGGATGGTGACTTGGAGCCATGTCCCCTTGCCTTAATGGGTAGATTGCCTTGTATACAATCTCTTCAGTATAGTTTATCAAAAAGAAATGAATTAGTCACAAAATTTTTTATAAATTGATTAGGGATGAAAAATCTTATATAATATATTAGATTTACCTTATAATAAAAGAAGTTTTATCATATCATATCAAATCATTTTAATTTATAAATTTATTTTTATGAAATCTTTTTATACTGTAACATTTTCCACAATATTATAATTCTTAAAAGAATATACTTAAATGTCACAAAATAATCTACTATATCACAATTAATTATATCAAATTTATTTTATTTTATAAGATTTAGTGTGAAATAGACATTTAGGTTACGTTTAGATGCTGAGCTAAGATAGGTTGAGTTTTTTATGAATAATTTATAATAATGAGTTGAAATGATAGAGTGAGTTTTATAGAGCTTATCTAAGATGTGTTTAGATATTAAGATAAATTAAAATATATTTATGAGAGATTGAAAAATATTATAAATCTTATATATAAAGAGACGTTAAATTGAAAAAATTTATATATTATACATATAAAGAGATTTTGTTTTTTATTTAACGCCGTATTAAGAGATCTTTAATTTAGTATCGTTAAGTAATTTAGTTTGAAATTTACCACGTTAAATAAAGAGAGATTGAATTTTTCTAAAATTTTAAAAGCGAATTAAATTAAGAAAAAAGATACACAACATTTTACTATTTATAAAAATTTTATACATTATATTTTTTTTAATTATTAAATATTTAATATATAGATAATAAATAAAAGAATTTTTTAATTTAATAAAAATAAACTTAAAAGAAAATTAAAAACATATTAAAAGATAAATATATATATATATATATATATATGGCGTGGGAAGGCGGAGAGGATGATAGCATTCCTCTTATGATGTCATAGCCGGAATTTCTCGGGATGTGCAGCTGAAATGCTTAAACCTCGGATGGTTTCAAGCGAAGACAAAAGACGTGGCACTTCCTTTTCCGGCCGTACTTGATTCGATGATCGAACGATAAGCGGCTGACGTGGACGTAGTCCCTTAAGTGTAACGGTGTGAATGCCGTCAATAATGTCGCGTCGACGAAAATAAGAAAACGATGGGTCGGGCTCTTATCGTGTAAGCCTGAAGAGTATGTCTACCCTAGAATCTTTAGAAAGAAAATTCTAACCTTGCCTTGAAAGATATTTTTTAATAAAATATTATTAAAATATAATTTTTTAATATAATTTTTATTTTAAGATTTTAAAAAATTAAAATTTTTTTATTATAGTTTATTTGAAATTTAAAAAAATTTATAATAATTAGATAAAATAAAATAAAATAAGATGATTTGAGAGTATTTTTTAATCCAAACAAGACTTTTATTATTCCTTTTGATGCTAAGTAATCTGTGTTGATTTATAAATAATAGTATTTTATATATCTTATTGAGATGTGTTTGAATATAAATAGATTGAAATATATGTTTAAATATATAAAATACGTTAATATGAATTTCAACTTTTTATAAAAAATTAAAAAAATAGTATATTCTATCTATAATTAATTTGAGATGGATTAAAATGATCTTAACATCCAATCATAGCCTTAAAGTTATACATTGGAATTACCTTTTGGGAACCGCATTGCCTAAACACTAAAAGATTTCAATGCAATTAAATTTTCTTTCAAAATTTTTAAATTATTCCTAAAATGTTTTTAAGTAAGGACTTCTTTTTTTTTTTTTTCAAATTCTTAACATTTTCAAATTTTTAGTATTTTTGTACGTAATTATGTCAAGTTAATTAAAAATTTTGTAATAATTGCGGGTGGTTATGTGTATTCCTCCTTTATTTGTTATATTATATATATGAGTAACATTAATCACATATCATGGGAGTTGTTTTTTTCTTTTCGGGAAAATGCATGATGTGAGTTACTAAAACATGCATAATGCGTAGCATACTAAGCATAGAGAGAAAAAAAAAATTATATGTACAGTTATTTTTACATATTATTTTATACATTATATTGATGTGATTAGTTATGTATTTTAAAAAATTAATATAGTTAATCACATTAATAAAGTATATAAAAAAATATATAAAAGTGACTGTATATAACATTACTAAAAAAAATTTATGGCATAGGTAGTACAATTTTTGGGACTCACCAACTTACAAGATAGCAACGATCAATGATTCGTTTTCAATGGTTATGGGCCTCTACCTCTTTCTTACCAAGTAGACAATATATATACTCTTATATAAATAATTTTTTTAATTGTAAATAAATAAAATATAATAATTTACTTTTAAAAATAGACCTAAAATTACATGGCGGGGAGAGATGGTTTTCCTTCTCCGTGTGGACCACCAATCACCTAAGCTAAACCATCTTGTTGGATGGCTAGATTCGACCACCCCATGGTGCTCACTATTCTAACCACCGAGTGGTTGGAACAAGGATTAGCAGGAGGCATTCCTACAAAATGCCACGTGTTTTGTATAAACTTGGATGGATGAGATGTCGAAAGGAGATTGTTTCAAAAATTGATTATAGAGTTTTGTTATATACAAGTAAAGTCGCGTATTAATCTGCGTATTAATACTGATTCATTCATATTTAAAATTTAAATTAGCATTGTTTTCAATTAAATCAATATTTTCATTAATCACATTTAATTGGCGCACATATTAGTACATAATTGTGCTTGCAATTATATTTTTCCTTGATCATAATATATATATGAGAGAGACTATATATATATAAAGTGACGTGTGAATTAATCTCAATCGGGGAATCACACAAAGAAATTAGAATTGACTATAAATATAAATGATATTTTTAATTGTAGAGTGCATAAATATCGCATAATATTTTAAAAAATTTAAATAAATATGAGAACTATATAATAAATTAATTTGTAATAATGGACCTCAATTTTTTTCAAAACGATTATACGATTTTACACACTTTACAACTGTATATAACATAACTCATATATATATATATATATATATATTTAGGCGTATTAGTATACATATATCATCATTCTCAGTTTGTTTTTTTTTATTAAATTTAAACAAATACGTAAGTATAATGTTAGGTCAATACACAGGAGTACAAGACGTGTACGTCCTTTATAAAAAAATTATATCTATTATACATGATGTATCGATATTCTTTTTTATTTCATTATAATATATATATTCATGATTTTTTATTTAAAAAGGAGAAGTACTTAAGAAAGTTTTTTATATAACACATATAAGAACCGCCACGTTTGCCAAATAATAATGATATATAAATTCAAAATGTATCATTTCATAAAAATATAGATCTTATAAAAAAAAAAAAAGTGAAAAATTAACTTTTTCTCCATCGAACCTACTTTTTGAAACTTATTCATAATATTGCCCTGGCATCTATTGCTACGTTCAGTCGTGCTTCGAAGTTACAGCAGATTTTAGCCGCACAAAGTGATGGAGGGCTGATGATCGATCATGTACACAAATAAAATTGAGCTGGCCCTACCAATTTACGGCTGATCTGCACTTCGATGGCTCGTGGCGAACAGACGCCGATGTGGTTCGTGTAAAATCAATACTAGAGAATAAAAAAGCAGCACTCAGAGACAGAGGAAATTTCCGGAACTAAAAATGGAATTAAATTCGATTGAATGTAACAAATGGAGAGGAGAACGTGCTTTACACATAGTTGGTGCATACGTGTGGGGGCTACGTTGCTCACCGTTTGCATCTAGCTGTACATGCATGCATGCATGCATTCAGAGAAATTCGGATGAGGATAGGAACACCGAAACTCTATATATAGTCTGACCATAAGCGTGCGTGCGTTTTTTTTTTTTTTCTATAAATGTAAAATCCTAAAAAAAATCTATTAATTTTCATACGATTACATTTGTAAATTTTTATTTTTATTACTTTACCTTTTTAAATTAATTTCGGGAATGAATAATATTGATCTTTTATCCTAAGTTTTGGCACGTGACTCACACATAGACTAAGAAAAACTCTCTTTAAAAAATGTAAATTTAAATGAAATATACATAAAAATTTATGTACAAAAAATAAGTTAAAAAATGTTTTTTTTTTTTTAATTTTATATTTTGAGTTTTTAAAATGTAGAGAAAAGGAAAGAGCGCGTAGCTACGGTGGGCACGAGGAGCACCAGATTCGTACGCTCTATCCGAGTTAGGCTTCTCGTTTAATGGGTTTTGGAATTTTTCTCTTTTTCGAGCTTGACCCCAGAGGAAGATAGGATTTAACTATGGTTACCAAACCACTAACCCTGGTTAAGCGCGGTCGAATGAAGCTTTAAAAGGGAGCGCCCCCCTCGCCATTTTTCCATCACCTCTTCTCGTTTGCTTTCTCGAACCCATATTGCAACTTTCATGGTCACAACCCTCCCTTTACATTTCATTTTCCTTTAGCCTTTGCGCTTTTTTCTTCCTCATTTTCGTTTCTAGTTCGCAAACTCTGGTTCGAACTCTCTCTCTCTTCTCTCTCTAGCTTGTAGTTTTATGATCATCTCTAGCTCTTTCTACTCCTCTCTCTCTCTCTCTGTGTTTGTTATTATCTTCTCTAGGATGATAACTTGAAAAGCTTGCTCTCTGTTGCATGGCTGTTGTCTGAATGATCTGCAGATCGTATTTTTTATTTTCAACCATGTAACACAGTTACCTTCAAACCAGAGTTACCAGACCTGGAAAAAAAAAAAAACAAGACTATCTGGAATAGAAATCTAAGTTTTTTTTCTTGGAAAAACTTTTAGCTTTATACTTTGATCAGATGAATCCTAGCCATCAATCATTTTTTCAGACCTCAGTTGAACGTATAGGAACCATGACGTAAATATTGTGCTGAAATGTTATGTCTTTTTTTGGTTTTGATAATAAAAGTTTTTTGCGTGCAGACTGCAGAAGAGAGAGATGGCAGGGAACGGAAACGTGAACGGAGAGTTCAGCTTCGGGACGACCACGACCGGGATTGGGAAAGGGACCGGGACGGCACGGAACGGCCTGGCGAAGATCCAGACTAACAAGAAGACGAACGGGATCTGCCACGATGACAGTACACCTCCCGTTAAGGCTCAGACCATTGACGAGCTGCACTCGCTCCAGAAGAAGAAGTCCGCACCCACCACCCCTATCAAAGGGACTCAGGGTTCGTTCGCCACCATCTCCGAGGAAGAGCGCCACAAACAACAACTCCAGTCCATCAGGTTATATAGACACGCTGACGCACAGTATTACATCACTAATTAAACGTTAATTAAACGGTAAAGTAATATTTAAAAGCAAATTAAACAAAAAAATAAAGCTCTGGCTTCTGGAGTATGGGACCCAGTAAATGAGCGGACCCGAGCTTTTCTTTTCTTTTGACTCTAAGAAGTAGTATGATCTGACGGCGTACACATATGAGGGGCGTCGGTGATGGAGGACTGGGACCCGCGTAAATGTTCGGTGATGTGCCATTTTGGAAACGACACGTTACCAGATGCAGTATAATTTACGCCTTTTAAGGACTAGTTTGGTAGTTTCTCTTATTTATTATTATTTATTTATTAATTTTATTAGATAAGTTATTATCCAAACTCAATCTAAATTATTTGCTGGATTTCCTAGAATCAGATGAAATTATTTATTAACGTTGGAAAGACTTAAATACCCTTCAGTGGAGCCAGCCACGAGGCCCAATGATAATTAACGAATTAGTTCCGGGAAATTTCCCGGCGAAGAACTTGCTTTGTTTATTATTATTATTATTATTTTAAAAAATCTGAGGTTGTTTTCGTGCTGTGTTGAAACAGTGCATCTTTGGCGTCACTGACACGAGAAACTGGACCGAACCTAGTGAAAGGAGACCCCGCTCGGAAGTGTGAGACCCCGAAGCACGTGTCGCACCACCATTTTACCCCGGCATTCAACGTCAGTGACAGTGCCTTGAAATTCACACATGTCCTCTACAATCTCTCTCCCGCAGGTAAATGTTCTGTTCTTCTTTATTGACTAATTATTATTTTGTGATTAATTAATACGAAAAAATCATTTATCATATCAATAAATACGACAAACAAAAGAATTTGTATTTATGAAAATCTTAATTAATATAGTTAGCAATAAACGTTTGTCAAGGAAAATTATTTACTCTTAACATTTTTTACAATATATTTTATAATAATATATTAAATAAGATTTTTTTAAAAAAAATAATTTATATAAATATTCTCATCTTACAATATTATTGTGAAATATGTTATAAAAGCGTGTTAAGTGTATGTTTACTCTTGTTACTAACAGCCAGATGCTGCGTTTTTAAGATTTTAAAAAAAATTGAATTTCATTGTTTCTCAATATACACAGAGTTTTGATATGTACAATTATTTTTATATATTATATTGATATAATTGAATAAAATAATTATTTTATATTTAAAAAAATTTATAATAAATCATATTAATAAAATATACAAAAAAAAATATGTTTAATAGAATATACAAAAAGTACACAAATAGTTTATACATAAAATTTTTGCTACACATTACATATTATTTTTATTTGTAAAATTATTTATTTATTCATCATTTATATATTATAAATTTAATAAGGGAAAAATTAAAAAAAATGTATATTATAGAATAATGAGCAGAAATTTTCAAATTAAATAGTTCAGGACAAGGAGAAATCAACTAACTAGCTTTTGGGAGTTGGTTTTGGTGCAGAGCTATACGAGCAGGCTATAAAGTATGAGAAAGGGTCATTCATCACAGCTACCGGTGCCTTAGCAACCCTTTCTGGAGCCAAGACCGGCCGAGCTCCCAGAGATAAGCGCGTTGTCAGGGATGAGACTACTGAGGATGAGCTTTGGTGGGGAAAGTAAGTTTACCCCTTTGGTAGTCATTTTTTATTTTAATTTCCCGGCAATTTCATCTATTTTCTACCTTAAGTTGATCACTTTAGTTAACATCCACTATCTTTTGATTATGCTGTCTGTGAATTAGGGGTTCACCTAACATTGAAATGGACGAGCATACGTTCTTGGTCAATAGAGAGAGAGCTGTTGATTACTTGAACTCTTTGGACAAGGTTATCTTCTACAGCCTTTTATTTACTCTGCCAGAGTAGTTTTGATTTAGGTTCGGTTTCGCATTTGAAAATTCTCATTTCAAATTCAAAATTCTCATTTCATCGTTATAAGCTTATCAAATTTTTATATAAAATATAAAATATAATTCAATTTTTTATTAACTTTTTCAAACTTTAAAATAATAATAATATTAAAATATTAATCTTAAAATTTAAAATTCTCGTCTCAAAATTTTCACTTACCAAACTGAACCTTATTTAACGAGTTTTGATTAAGAAAGGAATCACCTTTTAAAATGGGTCCAAAAGAGGAACATGAAAGAAAGTTGTGATCTTTGAATCCTTCCCGTTTTGGACAGGGTGATATCAGTGCTGGTATCTACTTTGTGTGTGTATGTGTTTTTTTTTCAGTTGACCAAACGGCCTCTGATCCTCTGAAAGACTTAAAAAACAACCGTGTCCTTTTTTTATACGTAAACAAAAACTAACTTGCTTGTCCGTGTTTTATTGGTGGCTTTTATTTAATTATGGTTATGTCTTATTCAAAACCTCACCGATTCAGCAATTGTAGCCCAGATAATTATGAAGAAAATATCGATGCCTATCAGTAATAATTCGATGAATTTGTTCATTAGGCATTCAGCTATTAAGTACTAGCATGACTTCCTTATCTTTAGGTATTCTTGTCCTCTTTTGATTATGTGACCACATGGGGACCATGCATTGAAGTATTGGGAATTAATGGTGAAATATGATGGAGAAGAAAGATTAATATATTCTTTAATCATTATATAAAGCATAGAGGTTGATGGTAATTGACAATAGAATTAAATTCATTATTTTCAGGTCTTTGTGAACGATCAGTTCCTGAACTGGGACCCAGAGAATACAATTAAAGTCCGGATTGTCTCTGCCAGGGCATACCATTCCTTGTTCATGCACAACATGTAAGTATAAAGTATGAATGATTAATCAATTTACAATACACTTTGTTTATCTGGTGTCTCTTCCACAGAGGTCTAAGCCTGCCAGATAAGTCTCCTTAAACGTTGACACTGTGCAAATTTATCCTATATTGACTAATTATCATCCCTAGCTAGAATTCCATGGAGGAAACTCGATGAGAAATATAATGGTCTATTAGCTTAGTGTACAATTGGATAACTGGGTGGGTGACAGGTGTATCCGACCCACTCCTGAAGAGCTGGAGAATTTCGGTACTCCGGACTTCACTATATACAATGCTGGGCAGTTCCCATGTAATCGTTACACGCACTACATGACATCCTCTACTAGCATAGATCTTAATCTTGCTAGGAGGGAAATGGTCATCCTCGGCACCCAGTACGCCGGGGAAATGAAGAAGGGTCTGTTCAGTGTTATGCATTATCTCATGCCTAAGCGTCAAATCCTCTCCTTACATTCTGGCTGCAATATTGGAAAGGATGGAGATGTTGCCCTCTTCTTTGGTCTGTCAGGTATAGTATCATCGGAGCAGGGCATGATGTGGCTCAAAACGCTGCAATATGATATGTGCCTTCTTACTCTATCTTGCCGTCCTTGAGCCCTTATTGTTATAACTAACATGAAACAAGATTTGGCATGTGCGCTCAAAAAAATAAAAAGATTGGCATGTGCCATTTTAATATTCTCTCCCTTGTTCACTCATCGGCTTTATTTTCAAATGTCTCTATTTTAGGCACTGGAAAGACAACTCTGTCTACAGATCACAATAGGTATTTGATTGGAGACGACGAACACTGTTGGAGTGACAATGGTGTGTCAAATATTGAAGGCGGTTGCTATGCCAAGTGCATTGACCTCTCAAGGGAGAAGGAACCTGATATCTGGAATGCCATTAAATTTGGGACTGGTAATAGATGAAGTTAAAGATATACGAAAGGATCCTAGTTTTACTCTTATCTTCAAATATTTCTTTGTTATCCATGTCATCATTAAAATAATTGAATTCAATGTCAATGGCAGTGCTGGAAAATGTTGTGTTTGATGAGCACACCAGAGAGGTCGACTATACTGACAAATCTGTTACAGGTAAACTTTCCTTTATTCAATTTAGTTGGATATGATGAATGTTTTACCACCATCGACGAAAGTTTACAAAGAATGGAAAAAACTTGGAAGCAAACCCAAAGAACTTATGATTTGAACATGCTAAGTACTATCACTACTGAAAGTTGACAAAGAATGGGAAGCTGACTTTGTAAAGCCATTGAATGGCTGAAATGGATAATTTTAAGGGATGAAAGTCTGAACATCATATACCAATATGCTTATGTATGACTAAATAAATTATTCAACTTTTCATGAGGTGCTATTCTTGTTGAAACAGAGAACACACGTGCGTCCTACCCTATTGAGTACATCCCCAATGCAATGATACCATGCGTTGGTCCTCATCCAAAGAATGTCATACTTCTGGCATGTGATGCGTTTGGTGTGCTCCCACCAGTGAGCAAGCTAAACTTGGCACAGACTATGTACCATTTCATCAGTGGTTATACTGCTCTGGTAATTTTATAAAATACTGTGATTCCGATTAACATTAGGAGGTAGGTTACTGGTAATTTTGGTAATAGCTGGGATTCCAATTGACATTTGGAGCTAAGTTACACACATGCTCTGGTTATGAAGGAACATCCACTTCTGCTCTCTTTAGGAAAGGAACATGCGATAATGGTTTGCAAACAAATTAATTTGGCTACTAATTTATAACCTCCTTTTGATGAAAATTTTAGGTAGCTGGTACTGAAGAGGGTGTGAAGGAGCCACAGGCAACATTCTCAGCTTGCTTTGGTGCAGCATTTATCATGTTGCACCCTACCAAATATGCGGCCATGCTGGCTGAGAAGATGCAGAAGCATGGTGCCACAGGATGGCTTGTCAACACTGGCTGGTCAGGTGGAAGGTATGAATTGAAGATTCTTGTCTATTGAGCTCATTGAAGTTAATTAACACTAGTTATTCCTTTATAAAAAAAGGGTGCTGATATTTTCCTCATTGCAGGTATGGTTCAGGGAGTCGAATCAAGTTGCCATACACACGAAAAATCATCGACGCCATACACTCTGGCAGCCTCCTCAAGGCAAATTACAAAAAGACTTCAGTGTTTGGGCTTGAGATCCCTACCGAGATTGAGGGAGTGCCTTCTGAAATCTTGGACCCGGCGAACACTGTAAGTTTTTGCCTTCTACTTGATACCTTTCACATGTATTTGGCAACAATTCTATCTACATGTGATTGCCATTTTCATTAACCCGATGCATGTGATCTTGGGTTGCAGTGGTCAGACAAGAAGGCTTATAATGATACGCTGTTGAAGCTGGCTGGTCTGTTCAAGAAGAACTTTGAAACATTCACCAACTACAAGATTGGCAAGGACAACAAGCTGACAGAGGATATCCTTGCAGCTGGTCCAAACTTCTAAGCCGCGAGCAGCAGCAGCCAGCAGAAGAGAAGCTATAAACTATCTTGGGAGGTAGCTTGGGAGGTTGATCGATGGAAGAATAAGCATTGGTTAGGTTTGGGATGCATTACTTGGCTCAGTTAACTATATGTAAAATGGTTGGTGTCTGTATGATCCTTCAGAATGATATGGTATTTAGATAATGTTTGATCCTTCATGTCCAAGTTCTTTGACGTGGAAAATCCTTGCTTTTTTATTCTTGCACTTGGTGTTCGGCTTTGTTGTCTGTAGAGCTTCATCCAAATTGCCATGTTTGCTTAGTTAGCCTTCGATTCCTTGCGTATAATTGAGGGCTTGAATATGAGAAAGGAGGAATAATATCTTAAACCCATTAGAGTAGCTTGTGAAATCATAACGTATTTACGAGGGCTTGAAAGTAAGGACTTGTTTGGGGCATGGGTTGAGACACATATCACTTAAAGCATGTTAGAATAATTACAAATATGGGTTACATTTTGATTGCATATTTTATAAAATGGATTAAATATATATTGCTTACAATGGTACTTTGGTTAAACCCAGTAAGTTAAATGATCATTTGAAGTTTTTTGCACCTTAGTAATATAGGATTATCCTATTTAACGTGATTAATTACGTATGTAGGCCTGGAAGTGTAAGGGTTTTTATTTTAGAAATTTCTTAAACCCATTGGTATTTGAGTCTTAATGGTAGGACTCCATAAGTTCTCTTTATATAAGCTAGGTCCCCTCTCCTCTTTGCAAGTCTATTGACTTGTCCCATTGAAAGCTAAATTTTTATTAGAAGCAAGGAGGGGAAGATTTAGCCTGCATCTCCTAAACCATGACTTCAGCAGATCTATAATTCCAAAACTATATTTGTCTATTGAGATTCTACTTCTAACATGTCTTTTACACTTTACATTTGATATCAGAGCAGGTTGCTAGGATTAGTATCTCGTATAAAATGGTGTTCGTAAGATTATATTTTCCATTTTTTTCCCTATACAAACCCAACACTCAAAATCCTATTCATTAAAATTTGTTTATTGTAAATCTTCTAAACGTTAGGGCTTTTGTTCCTCTCAGTCTCATTGTTCTTTTGACATATTAATTGAGCCTTATAGTTGTGTTTTAGGATTCATTTATGTTGCCCAGATGACTAACACAAGAGGGGGGTAAATTGAGTTGTATTTAAGAAAATAACAATTATAAATCAAATATACAATATAAAATATAAACAAAATATAAAATAGCAATAAATATAAAGAGTAAGGGTAAGAGAAGCAAACTCAGTATGTTAACGAGGTTCGGCCCCACTTCCTACGTTCTCTCCTTAAGCTACCTCTTGAGGATCCCCAAATTTACTATTCAACCTCCTTCAGGTGGAGATAGAAACCTATTACACTTTTGAACAACACCGCTATAAAGGATTCGTGTAGAACACCCTCTACACTTGCAATCACCTCACACGTGGTGATTCAACTATTCCCTGTGTAGAACACTTTCTACACGCACAAGGGTTATACACACCCTTTTACTGATACAAGAATTGATAGTGGGTAGAATATCAGAAAACACTCATCAATGAGTGAAATAAAAACAATACAGCACAAACTATATCTCTCAAAATGAACAAGGGTTAAGGCTCAATGTATAGAGAAGAGAGAATGAAAGTTTTGAATGAATGTTGTATGCTCTTGGTTTTGTGAATGTGAAGCTCTCAAATGATCTATTTATAGGCATATGAGACTTCATATTCAAATTTAAAAAGATTCACATGTCAAAGACATCATCATTCATTTTCAAAAATTTCAAACCTAATCTTTTTACTTTTTGCATGTGACAAAATGAGCACACTTTACTTTTCAAAAAATTCAAACCTAATCTTTTACTTTTTGCATATGACAAAAGGAGCACACTTTACTTTTTAAAATTTTCAAACAAAGACATCTTCCTTTTGTATAAGTCAAGAAAAGTATCAATCACTTTTGAAAATATTCAAATAAAACATGCACATGTGAAAGATGACAATCAATCATCTTAATATTTTCAAAGTTCAAACATTTAATCATGTCATGCATATGTGAAAGATGACAATCAATCATCTATCAAAATTTTCAAATTTAATTTTCAAAATATTCATGCACATGTGGAAAATATATTTTAATGCTTTATGATAAAATATTAATTTTGAGCCTTAATCCTAATTTCGAATTTTTAGAGATTTACAATATTACTCTATGACTTTAATGTGAACTTGTTTCCTTCTTGCTTGTGCTTGGTTCTTTGATGTGTTTGATTCCATTGTGTGGACAACTTGAGCTTGAGACTCCTTTATTCTTTGAATTCATTTGTTATCATCAAAATCCATGTGTGGATTTATAATTACACGAAAATTGAAACCTTAGGTTCAACAATTTACATTTTATTTTTTTGAACCATAGATTGAAAAGAAAATCAAATTCCATAAAAATAATTCAAAGACTGATCAAATTCATCAAAAAACTATATAAAAAATCAGTTTATGAAGAAGATTTTTCCTCCAACCAGGACGAAGCCCACACGCATCAGGTGGCGCGTGCAGCATCTTAGAAATTGTTTTTTGTTCTTTTCTTTTTCTAGTATTTATTAACTCGGTCTATTAAATTTTGATATATTTTTTTAAAAAATTTAGTACCATCATAAGACACTGTTTTATAATTTTGAATATTATTTACATTTTTTTTAGGGGCTACAATGTACTAATTATTGTGATAAATTTTTTAGGGAATATTCAGTATCTTATATGATCTATGCATATATGTACTCTCTCTAAGCATATTTGTGGATGCATATTAATTTTGTAACTTGTTATAAATATTTTTTTGTAAATATATGCTTTTCAAGTTCATTTTTAATTTTAGACAAATTTTTTGTCTTATATGCTTGATTAGTTCATGCTGTTTTTGTCTCTAGATCACATTTAAACTCTGACTTTGATTGTGTCACGTTGATGATTATAATTACTATTTTGTGATTGATTTTTATGGGCATTATGACTATCTTTATTTTCCTATTAAGAGAAATCTTTTGAAATATTAATGGGTGGTAACCGCCAAAGTGGCACATAAGAAGTAGTTAATGAGAATGTATTAATCTAGAAATTTCCTTCTACCTAAAGGTGATGGTATTTCGAAAAGTGATGTGATTTTATTGATTAGTTTCATGATATGTTTTAAGAGTACCTTATAACATGTTGTTTAGTTAATCCAAATGTGACTTTACAATGATGCACTAAAGCTCTTACCGTAATGAAACTCATATGTTTTCGAACTTAATTATGGACTATTTAATTAATAGCCCATGTTTATTAGATAGATGTGTTATCATCCATTGACTGCATGCATAAAGTTTGGATGATAAATAAATAAAATGTATTGTTTTAAGTTTCCATAGTTTTGAGTGCCTCCTCTCTTTTAAGTCATTTTTCTACTATTGAAACTTTGACTGGTAATAATTACATGAGATGGAAATGAGACGAAGAAATAGCACTTGGTCTTTTGGGATTGGATTTTGCTTTGGAGGAGCAGCCTTCAAAACCTTCTTATAAAAGCACTGCTGAATATGTGGTTGAGTATCAAAAATGGGAATGAGCAAACATGCTTTGTTTAAAGATCATCAAACGTTTTATATCAGATTCAATTATGGGAGCTATTCCGAACAATGACAATACTAAAAATTTATTGGATGCCATAGGAAAAAGGTTTATTGAGTCTGATAAAGTCAAAACTGGAGACTTGATAAATAGACTAAAGAGTATGAAATATGATAGTACAAGTGGAGTTAGGGAGTACATTATAAAAATGATACTTATATCCTCTAAACTAGAAGCCCTTAAAATTTTCATTGCAGAGCCTTTTCTGGTCTATCATGTTCTTAATAGCCTTCCTAACTAATTTAATCAGCTAAACGTTGCTTATAATATACTTAGCTGGATAAATGAGATTTAAATGATTTAATTATAGTATGTGCTCAAGAGGAGTATAGGACATATCGTGAAACTATTGAAACAGTGCAATTAACTTTATAGCCATAACAGAACAAGAGGTCTTCTCATAATCATAAGTTTAAGTTTCATAAAGGCAATAAGTCACATCGCAATCAGCACAATAAAAAGTTTGGAGGTCAGACTTCTGATGGTCCTAAAGAAACTATAAAAAAAAAAAAAGATCAATGTAAGTTTTGTAAAAAGAATGGTCATTAGCAAAAGGATTGTTTTAAGTTTAAGGCTTGGCTAGAGAATAAAAAGAAGAACTCGACAGGTACCTCTTTAATCTTAGTTTGTTTTGAGTCTTATTTAATAGATGTACCTTTAAATTCTTGGTGGATAGACTCAGGTACAAGTATTCATATTGCAAATTCATTGTAGAGATTTATAAACAAACGGAGGCCAAGTGAGAATGAAGGGAGCTTGTGTGTTGGGAATGGAGTACAAGTGAATGTTGAGTTCATAGGAGTAGTAAAGTTATCTTTGGAGTTTGATTTTTCTCTTGTTTTGGATAAGTCAATTTTTATACGATAATGAGACGAAATTTAATTTTTATATCAAAACTTGATGATTCTGGTTTTTCTTTTAAGTTTGGTAATGGAAAAGTTGATTTGTTTTATGATTCTCGTTTGGTTAGAAATGGTCTTTTATGTGATGGTTTATATAGAATGTCTTTGACTTCTTTGATGAAGTCTTTTGTGTTACCAATATAGCGTAGAAAATGTCTTTAATCTATGAATCATCTTTTATGTTGTGGCATAAGAGGTTAGGGCACATTTCAAATGAAAGAATGGAGAGATTGGTAAAAGTTGAGATACTTTCCTCTCTAGAATTTTTAGATTTTAATACATATGTGGACTGTATAAGAGAAAAGCTGACTAAATTCACAAGGAAGGGTTCTACTAGGAGCAATGGTATTTTGGAATTAATACATATCGACATTAGTGGACCTTTACTTTCGACTATATGTGGAAATAAGTACTTCATAATTTTTATTGATGATTTCTTTTGCTATGGATATATTTATGTGATTAATGATAAATTTTTTGCTCTTAAGAAATTTAAGATATTTAAAATGGAAGTAGAGAAACAATGTGAGAAAAGTATTAAAGTTGTAAAATTTGACCATGGTGGTGAGTATTATGGGAAGTATGATAAGTCTAGTAAAAACATGGGCGATTTTGTAAAATTTTCACAAGGGTATGGGATAATGCCTCAATACACCATGCGAGAGACACTCGAGCATAATGGTATTTCTGAAAAATGAAATCAGACTCTAAAGGATATGATTAGGAGTATGATGCAGAATAAATTTGCCAGAATATCTATGGGGTAAAGTTTTGAAAACTGCCATATACATTTTAAACAGGGTTCCCAATAAAACTGTTTCAAAAACTCCTTTTGAATTGTGGACAAACCGTAAGCTAAGTTTGACTCATTTCGGAGTTTGGAGATATCCAACTAAGGTTAGGATTTATAATCCCCTTGAAAAGAAATTAGACCCAAAATTTACTCCTGATTATTTTATTGGGTACCCTGATAGGTCAAAAGGATATAAGTTCTATTGTCCTAATCGCGACATCAAAATTGTTGAGTCTATTACTGTCAAATTTTTGGAGAATGATGTTAGTGATAGTGAGAGTCCTATATTAAAGGAATTTTTTGTTAAACCTAATCAAGTTGTTATTCCAGTTTCTGTTATACAGGAAATAGTTGTTTATTAGTCAATAGATATTGTTAGTGAAGAACCTAGACAACAATAAGAACTTCCAACAATGATTGAGGTAGTTTCTGAGCCATAAGTCAGAAGATCACAAAGGGAAAGAAGGTCTACATTGCTTAATGATTACATTGTCTATTTGTTAGAGAGTAATTTTAATATTGGACACATTATTGATCTTGTTACTTTTAAGCAAGTCTTGACTAGGGGTGAAAGTCGGCCGGTCCGGACCGGAAAAACCGACCGGACCGGACCGATTCCGGTCCCGGTCCTAATATTAGTGGACCGAAGTCATTCGGTCCGGTCCACGGTCCGGGGGTTTTTCACCCCGGACCGGACCGGACCGGACCAAATGAAATTTAATTTAATTTTTTTTATAATTTATATATATAATATATTGATTATATAATAATTGTATATAATTAATTATGTAATTTTCATCTAACCTAATTCTATCACTAACTTGCCATTAAGTAATTATTAACTAATACTATTATTTAGAATTTTATACTAATACTAATATTTATGCTAAATTACTAATACTAATAGAGTAAATTAATATTAGAGTCTAGGACTCTAGACTCTAATATGGTATAAAAATAAAATAAATACTAATAGTCTAATATAGAGTATAGTTATATAACTTATATTAATATGGACTATAGTTATAACATATACTAAAAACTAAGTGGGTAGTTTATAAATAATATTACTAATAGTCTAATATATATAAGTTTATAACTATACCATATTACTAATAGTCTAACCTATAACTATAACTATACTATAACTATAATTTTCATCTAACCTAATTATATCACTAACTCACCATTAAGTAATTACTAATATACTATAGTAAATATAATATAGTAATGATAGTCTAATATTAGTATAACTATACTAATTATAATAACTAATCACTTAACTTAACTATACTATATTATATAGTTATTATATAACTATACTATATTACTAATAAGTAATCACTATAAGTCTATAACTATATATATTTAGTATTAAAGTATTGTTATATTCTTTAATGTATTTACTATTAATTACTAATACTTTTAAGTCTTAAGAGTTATGGTATAAATTACAATATATGTATAATTTTATACTAATACATTAAAATATATAGTACTAGTATATATATTAATGTATTAACATATTATAAAAGTTATAGTATAAATTATAATATATTATATATTTGTAAATTTATAATAGTATTAGTATAATTAGCTTAATATGTAATATGTTATTATTAAATCACTATAACTACATAAAGTATTAGTAATAAGTGTATTACTATTATTTAATATAGTATTACATATAATATTACTATCATTACATATATTTATTAGTTATAGTATTAGTACTAGTATAGTTATTAGTACTAATAGACTAATAGTATTAGTTATTAGTATTACATATAGTTACATATATTACTATTATTACTATTACTATTACATATATAGTTATCACTATTACTATTATTACATATAGTTATTAGTTATAGTATTATTACTAATAGACTAATAGTAGTAGTGTATTACTAATATATATATATATATAATAGTATACTATATGTATATATATTAAATATATCACAATATAATTACATAAATATTAAACAAAATGTCATTTATAAAATAAAAAAAAAAAAATTATAGGGTGGACCGACCGGACCGGACCGGACTGAATGGGACCGGACCGAACCGGTCCTTAAGAAATTCGGTCCGGTCCAGGGTGGGAAAACCCTGGACCGAATAGGTTCGGTCCGATCCGTAAAACCTCCCCGGACCGGACCGGACCGGACCGAATTCACCCCTAGTCTTGACATGTCCTGAGTCAGATAAATGGTTAAGTGTTATGGAAGATAAAATGAATTATATGGAAAAAAATAGAGTCTAGAAACTTGTTGAGCTTCCTCCAGATGCTAAGGCCATAGACAACAAGTGAATTTTCAAAAGTAAATTAGATTCAAAAGGGAATGTTGAACGAAAGAATGCAATATTAGTTGCAAAAGGGTTTACTCAGCAAGAATGCATTGACTATAATGAAACATTTTCACCAGTTTCGTCTAAGGATTCTTTTAGAATTATCATAGCACTTGTGGCACACTATAATTTGGAGTTTCATTAGATGGATGTAAAGACAATATTTTTTAATAGAGATCTTTATGAAGAGGTTTATACGAGACAACCTAAAGGTTTTATTGTGAAGGAAAAATAAAACCTGGGGTGTAAGTTAAATAAATCCTTATATGGCCTGAAGCAAGCATATCGACATTAGTATTTGAAGTTTGACGAGGTTGTAACTTTTATTGATTTTATTGAAAATACAGTTAACCAGTGCATATATCGCAAGACCAGTGGGAGAAACTTTATTTTTCTTATTCTATATGTTGATGACATTTTGCTTGCTAGTAGTGACTTGTGATTACTTCATGAAACAAATAAAATGTTATCTGCTAATTTTGGAAATGAAAGATCTTGGAGAAGCTTCTTTTGTACTTGGTATTGAAATATGTTGTGATAGAGCTCGTGGTTGTTGGGACTTTCTCAGAAACCTTATCTACGGTGTGTACCGCAAATCTTTAAAATGCAAAACTATGCACCTGATGATGTACCTAACATAAAAAGAGATAAGTTTAACAAAACTCAATGTCCTAGAAATGAGCTGGAAAGGAAATCTGTGAAGAATATTCTATATAGTAGTACTGTAGGGAGTTTGATGTATGCTCATGTTTGCACTAGACCAAATATAGCCTATGCAGTCAGTGTTCTTAGTAGGTTTCAGTTGAATCCAGGGCAAGAGCATTGAAAAGCTGTTAATAAAGTTATGAGATACTTGACGAAGACTGAATGTTGCATGCTCACTTTCTAGCATTCAAATCACTTTGAGGTGGTAGGCTACTCAGATTTTGAATTTGCTGAATGTCAAGATAATTTGAAATCAATCTTAGGTTATGTTATTATGCTGGCTGGGGGTGCTATTTCCTAAAAAAATATTAAGCAAACTCTAGTGTGATTTTCTACTATACAAGTTGAATTTGTGGCGTGTTATGGAGCTACGATCCAAGCTGTTTAGTTAAAGAATTTTATTTTTTGACTCAAAGTTGTTGATTCTATCTCGAGGCCAATTACTATTTATTGTGATAATAGCACAACGGTGTTCTTTTCAAAGAATTATAAGAGTTCTGGTGGATCCAAACACATTCACATCAAGTTTTTTGGTGGTTAGATATAGAGTTAAGGAAGAGCAGACAAAAATAGAGCATATAAATATAGATGCGATGATTGCAGATCCTTTGACAAAGGGACTTGCTTCTAAAGTTTTTAAAACATAGTTGCTAATATTTGTATTATGGAAACTTTTGATGTTTTTGGTTAGGGGGAGTTACTTATGTAAAAAGAATTATGTTTTGGCTTGATCCTCTTACAGGGTACGTAGGCAACCCATATATTATTTGGGTATAGCTTCTTTCAATAATAATAATATATATCTATCACATCTATAAACTATATTTTGAGTATGCATCTGGCTTATGTCTTTTATTATGATATTATTAAGATCTCCAGATATAATAGATAAAAACATAATATGAGTCTCTTTTAGAGACATGAGGCTTCATTTTGAAGCATTATGAGGATTGATATGAATTTGCACAGCTTTTGATCATATTGGTGTTAAATTCATACTACATACTATCACATTGGTCAGATGATGGGGATCCATATCAATGAGAATATTAGCATTTGTAGTTGTGGAGTGGTCTTACATCGTTTAAGTCGTGTAACGACTTCCATGTTCAATGTTTATATTCTTGTTGGACCGGATTGTGTTTTCTAAGGTGTCATCATTTGAGCTATATATTTGTGTGGCCACCTATGTAGTCTAACCCAAGAGTCATTTTCGAAACAAGTTTTTTTTTTCCTTTTCTTTTTTTTTTTAATTTTTCTTTTTCAATTTTTAGCCATCAATGTTAGCCCAAGTGGAAGATTTCATTCCATCATATTAGATAAATTTTCAAACGTCTACTCAAATAAAATACATCTCATCTCACATTTCTCTTAAATTTTAAAAAATGTTCACCAATAGGATTCTTCACTTACGCGTATAGAAAACTTGTCCCCTTCCTCTGATCCAACCTTTCCTCCCGACATCACTCTCTTCCTCCCTCTTATAAATAGCTCACATCCCTCCTCCATTCCACAATCACCCTATGTTTGAGAAATTTTTCCTCTTTGTTGTTCCATTCCTCCTCCTTCTTTAGATCTGCCTTGGTCCATTTCAATTAAGGGCAATGCTTGCCATAACTACACAGTCTAAACTCATCCACTGTTCACGCAAAACTCCCATAATCACACCCATTCCAAATTGCTCATGCCTAAACCAAGACCGGCTCAATAGATTTTGAGGCCCAAAGTGATAAGTTAGAATGAGGCATTTTCTTGTATCAAATTAACTAAGTTATATCTAAATATATTAGCATTTAAAAATTATTCTTCTTGCTTTTTGAGATGCAAAATTGCTAATTAAACTTTTATATTCAAATTCTTCTAATATCTCATTTTGAATTTATAATATGGCTAATCTATTTAATCTATTCAAGTCTTTTGAATACACTAGCCATTTTCTATACTTATGAATATTCTCCAACAATAGAATCAGATATGTTCTCGACATTTTTATTTTCTTCTATACTTTCCTCAAATTCTCCAGCAAGAACTGTAGTAGTACATACTTGGGCACTATATTCAAATTCCTTTTGTTGGGTTTATTTTATGAGTTTTGCTATATACAAACAAAGTTGCGTACTAATCTGCGTACTAATACTGATTTCTTCATATTTAAAATTTAAATTAATACTGTTTTCAATCAAATCAACTTTTTGACCAATTACATTCGATTGGTGCACATATTAGTGCGCAATTATGCTTGCAACTAGATTTTTCCTTATTTTATTATCCCCATATCCCTTTTGTTGTATTTCTTAATTTGTTTTGTTACCTTTTGGTCTTATTTGGTGTATTTCTTGATCATCTACAAATATTTTACTTAAATTTTTTGCTATATTTTGTTTAACGCTAGTAACAAATTTATTTAAATATCCTTTTTGGGATTTAGTCAATTTTTCTATTCTTCTCTTTTTCTAAGTTTCTTATATCTAGATGCATATTTTCTATTAGATATATTTTCTAGTAGAAAAGAACAATATCTACTATATAAAATTTTACCATGCTTATGTTCTAGAATAAAATAAATATTAACATAAAATAATAGAACTTGATTTAGCAAATGAGCTTCACTTTCACATAACAAATGACCTTCACTTTTATGTAAAATTGTTAATCTGCGCAATAAAATAAAATATCTTAATAATTAATATCCAAAATGAAGAAATAAATTATACATTAGAGGAATTGAAAGAGGAAGAAACAAACTTTGAAAAGAAATCATAGAATAGGTGGCCCATGGGCCATATGAATTGTGAAAGCTATAAATGGTCATGTTAAGTCTTGAAGAAGAAGATAAAAAATAACTAAGGATGTTCTAGAAAATAAGTCATTCACGTGGCTTTTTTATTGTCACAAAACTTCATTGTATATATAAAACAAAAACTTTACTATATATATAGACTGTATGTTAGATTTTTTTACTTATTTTACCTTTGTTGCCATGGCACAGTAGAGTTACTTAACGTCTGCTAGTGCGATTGGAGACAATGGAGAAGGTGCCAGTGCCAAATACGAGCAAGATGACGCAAGAGAAAGATTGGAGACTAGAGTCTAGAGTACAAGAGAGATGAAATAAAATTTGTCGATTTCAAGTATAAAAGGAGGGGTTTTGAGATGTTTTGTTGAAATTTTTTGGACTTTGTAGAGATAGATTGGAACCATTGAATATACAGTTATTATTGTTACTTTTAGCTTTCCTAAGAGAAGTTGTAGAGTCTATTTAATTAAATAAAAATTTATTTTTTTTACAATTGTTAATTTTTTTTTTTTAATCATGGAGTTGAGAATTTTATTTTATTTTTTTAATTTTCAATGTTAATGTCTCTTTGTTTAGTTTAGATAACTTGAATTTTTTTAAAAGTTTTTTTTAGTAATCATCTTTATAATATTTTTTGGGACTTTCTTCTGCTATAGGCCTTAGGTAACCGCCTAACTCGCTTTAAGGAAGAGCTGGTCTTGGCCCAAACATGTTGACCCACACTCGCTTAATTTTCTTTTGGTTCTCAATTCCACAATTTCATTTGTGCTAATCTCTGCCCTAACTTAGCCATTGCCGTGTGAATCTCTACCCTAACATGGTCATTACCAGTCGAATATTGACCATGAAGTATGAACCTCTAAAGCAAAGGCCAACAATGCATCGTCTAGTACAAACGAATTGCCCTCGATAGATGGGAAAGAAATATTTTATTAGTTAAACAAATTTCTAAATATATTGTAAAGTTGTAAGTTTTTCCAAAAATTACTACAATTCTTGGGAAAAAAACTGTTACTGATAATTAAGTATTTTCGAATTAAATCAATTTGGGAATAAATAATTTTTTAGAATTTTTTAAATAAATATATACATTAAAATATAAATTTTCCCAAAAATTACTTTGCAAAGTTCTTGGAAAAATATATGTTTTTTACTGATAATTAACTTTTTTGAATTAGATCAATTTGGGAAAAAATAATTTTTGGGAATTTTTGAAATAATTATATACATTCATTAAATACACTTTTCAATCACTGGTGGGACCCACCACATTTTCCTTTTAAAAAAAGTTCAAACCATCTCTTCTTACATTTACATCTAAACACATCTTACCATGGAACCCAATGACTTTTATTAAATCAACTAAAAAATTTAATCTCAAACCATTTTAACACTATTCACAGAAATTTACAAATTTCTCATTTCATCTAACCTCCCAAGCATCCCCTTACGACTTGTTTGGAGCATGAGTTGGGGCACAGATTACTTGAAAGCATTTCATTCCATCAGATGAGATAAATTTCCAAACACCCACTTAGATAAAACACATGCCATCTCACATTTCTATTAAATTTAGAAATTGTTCACTGATAAGATCCTTCATTGACGCGTAAAACAAACTTGTCATCTTCCTCTGATCTAACCCCTCCTCTCGACATCACTCTCTTCCTCACTTTTTCAAACAACTCACATCCCTCCTCCGTTCCACAACTGCCCTCATCTATTCGAGAAATTTTGCCTCATTGCATTTCCATTTCCTCCTCCCTTTTCTAGATTTGCCTTGGTCCATCTCAGTTAAGGACAATGCCGCCATAACCACACTCATCCACTGTTCATGCAAAACCCCTAAACTCCTCATTCTAGATTGCTCATGCCCAAGCATGTTGACCCACACTTGCTCAATTTTCTTATGATTCTTGACTCTACCATTTCGTCCGTTTGCTTGGAAATCGATAGGTATAACATGCTTGAAGCCGTGCGAATCTCTCTCTTAACCTGGCCATTGCCATGTGAATTCTACCCCTAAATGGCCATTGCTAGCTGAATCTTGACTATGAACCTCTAAAGTAAAGGCCAGCAGTGCATTATCCAGTACAAGTGAATTGTCCTCAATAAATGGGAAATAAATATTTTATTGGTTAAACAAATTTGTAAATATATTGTAATGTTGTAAATTTTTCCAAAATTACTTTGCACAATTTTTGGAAAAATTGTTATTGATAATTAAGTATTTTCAAATTAAATGAATTTGGGAATAAATAATATTTGGAAAATTTTGAAATAAATATATACATTAAAATATAAAATAATCACTAAATACAATTTTCAATCATTGGTGAGACTCACTAGTGTCACCACATTTTCTTAAAAAAAAAAATTAAAATAATCTCATCTCACCTTTATATCCACACATATCTTATATGACCCATATACGTTTATAAAATTTACTCAAAAATCTTAACTCAAACCATCTAAACAATATTCACAAAAATTTTAAAAATTTTCATTTCATTTAACTTCCCAAGCATCCCCAAACTTCAACATCTTCACGGTGATTACATTATGACGAACATTCCCGTGGTCTGAATTCTTTTATTTATTTTTATTTATCTTTTCAAAATCCCAACTTTAAGGAAGGAAGAAAGAGAAAAGAGTTTCAAAGGCATGAGATTTTTATTTTTATTTTTCCCAGTGGGCCAAATGCCCATTCTCAATGAAGCAATCTTCGAGTAAGAGTTATGACTTACATATTTAGATGTGTTGTGTTAAAAACTAAACTGATTATCTTAATGATTTTTTGCTCAAGAGAGGCTTTTTTTTTCTTTCTTTTTTTGGTACAAACTCTTTACAAGTAACATACTTGGGTGAGGAAGAACAATTTTAAATTTATACTCATCATCTATATACCACACTTTTGTAAAAAAGAAAAAACAAATCATGTGTGGTGTGTATAATATAGAGATGACGAGTAGAATTTTTTTATAAATCTTGATAAGGCTAAATATTTTTTTTGTTAATTTAAAATTCATAATATCATTAAAAAGTACTTACTTAATCACTAGAAATGCTCGGGGCTTCAAACATTTCTCTATTGATAAACCTTGTGCCTATATTGATACGTTTATTTATAATTCATATCAACAAAAACATGAATTATAATTTTTGATATTGACAACATCGCTAAATGATATCAATTCGTGCTTATAAATTACATTTAGTATCCAAGTCATGAATAAATGTAAGGAAGAATCCAAAACTTTTGATGATCAGATTTGTGGCAGTGAAAAAATGATATGTTTTACCTTTTGAGAAGATAGTTATAATTATCACTTCCAAAATATAAAAATAAAAATAAAGAGAAGGAAAATGACATTTATATTTCTATAATAATTTAAAAAAAGTAAATAAATATAAAATTTATATAAAAAAATTTAATTTTTAACAATAAATTTTTCTCTTTTACAAAATACTACACGACTGTACTTGCCAGATAGTAATAAAAAATTAGAAAATTGCTTCAGTGACAAGTAAACGAAGAACAGCTTAAAAAGCTTAGAAAAAAGAAGAAGAACAGTATTTAAAAAAAAAATGAATAAAAAAATAGAGGACAAAATAGATAAAGCAAGGGGAGTAAGGCTATAGCTTCTCTATCTTTTCAGAAGTCAGAACAACTCAGATTCAAGCCTCGTGAAGCTATTCCCATCTATTCATCTAAGACGAAGAAATGGCGAAGATACCCAGAGAAGACTCGGAACAGAGTCCTTCTTGGTTCACCCCCAAAAGGTACCCGCATCTCACCGCATTCCTCCGTTTTACCGGATATTTTCAGTGACAGAATATTGTATTGTAAATTATGTTTCCCAAAATATTCTTGTCTGAAAATTCTGACCTTGCGTCTAATCGATTTCTAGGTTTTATTTGATGTTGCGCTTCGTTTATTTTCTATGAGGGGGGTGGGGTAGGGTTGAAGATTCGTTTATGTTTTTTTCAATTCTTGGGTTCTTTGTGAGAATCTATATATCGCTCCAAACTTGGTCTCTGAGAAAACATGGGAAACTGGAAAAATATTGTCTGTTGATGATCTCCTTACTCAGTTTGGAGTGGCAGTTGGGGAACTTAATAAGAAATTTTTCCTTTCTCCTGTAATTACACAGCAACGGAAATGGTGTGAATAATAGATGGATGAATTCATGGACTGAACTTGCCTAGGATGACTGCAAATTTTCTTGATGATAAAGGACCAATCTGCCAACATGGGTTATTGTAGATGGGCATTTGTAGTTTACATCTTTTAAAAAATATAATCTTATAAGCTGAATTTTAATAATTAAAAATGCAAAAGGAGCTTTCGGCTGCTTTGATACAGTTTCATCTTGCGCAATTAGTTGGGTATTCTAGTGAATTAGGTACATGTGTAGTGAGTTGGTTGTAGGACTGTTGGGCCTTTACAAGTTTTGGAGCCATTCATTTTAATGCAAACATTTACTTTTTCTGACCTTATTTTTATGATGACAAATATGTGATTTGGATATTCTGAAGTTATACTTCTCCGACCTTGAATGTTGATTGCCGTTTTGATAGTGGTCATGTTTAAAGCTCAGCTTGGATTGTAATGTTTACTGAGTGGAATTCTGACGTGCTTCATACTCTTTAATTGTAACAATGAAATTAAATTTTCTGGTTGCCTCATTTTGCTTATTATAAATGATTTATTTATTGTTTGCAGATTGCTTATGATCTTTTGTGTAATTAACATGATAAATTATGTGGATCGAGGAGCAATAGCAAGCAATGGTGTAAATGGTAGTCTTGGGACTTGCACTGACAGTGGCATTTGTTCTTCGGGTAGCGGAATTCAGTAAGATTTACTGGATGATTTCATGTCATTTAAATACTAGTTTAACAACCTGAATCTAATATGCTACACGGTATTTCTTGTGCTTGCCTATAAAAAAAATTTCTCGTGCTTACTAAGAGTGCCTCTTATGTGAATTGAATACAAAGAAATTCAAAGTTTCTTTCTTGAAATGCTATTTCTTATATCATACCTTCTCATATCACCACCAACATTTGAAGCTTTGTATTTGACCAGGCGTCATTGTGATACTAGAGGATTTTATATTCCTAGATGGCTATGAAATGAATTTCTAAATGAATATGCTTGAAATGATTGTTGAATGATATTTTTGGAAGTCATTTTCATCCAAGGCTGGATATTTAGGTCATGACACCGATGAGCTCTAACTTCATTGCACCTTTTCCACCTGTAAGAAAGGGCTGGAGGGTATGGTCATGGGTTCAAGATCCACCAGGTGTTCAACTTATTCATTTGAAAGTATAAAAAAAAAGGAAAAAAGAAAAAAAAAAGAAGGTCATTTGGTTCATGAATGTGCTTTTCCTTCCCATGTCACACCCCCTCTCTCTGAGATCCGCGTGCGTTATTTCTCTTCCGGTGCTCATAAAAGCATGTATTTATGTTCCATGGAATAAGCAAGGGACTCCAATACTATACATCAAATGCAACGCCAATGCATCAAATTTTTTACATTACACATTAACTAATCGGTGTGCTCACACTTATATATATAAAAATTTGGTGTGCACATTTGGTACATTCTACTGTACTATCTATATCAAATTTAAAGATAGGAAATTTGTTCAAGTCTTATAGAACTTTATATATGTGTGTTTGTATAAAATTATTTTAAATTAGGTATTAGGTATGCATCTTCTTATACCAAAACATTGATAAAAAAAATCTTCTTATGCCAAAACACAAGTTTTTCTTTTGGTGTGATCTAAATGGTGACCATGGCTCCACCATCCATGTCGGAGGCTCCACCATCCATGTCCGAGGCAACTGGTGTACCTCTTCAGGCATCTTGTGGGTCGACACATAACTTTGGCCAAGGTGGCAACAGCATCAATAGCGTTGTGGAGGAGACGCGAGTTTTAGAAACTAGTGTGGAGAAAGGGACGGGTTTTCATTGGTGCCTTGTGAGGGGGAATTTTTAGGGCCTGGTCCACTGTTTGGAGCGGAGACTGCAGAAGATGTTGTCCCCTTGATATCTCTCCCACCAATTAACAATATAGTTGATTCATCATCAGATTGGGTTTTGGACAAGGTAAATGAGATACATCAGTATGTGGGGATTACTTGCGAAGGACTGGAGGACCTCACAACACTACTCATTGCAATAGAGGAGGGTCGTACTTGGCGCAAAATCAAGATCTAAGAAGAGCAGAGAGTTAAAGCGTCTTACTTGGGCAATCAACTATGAAGATAAGGGAGGTAGTTCAAGTCGAGGGAAGACCAGAGGGAAGACAGAACCAATTGCATATTTTTAATAGACCCGTTCGCAGTTTACATTTACTGAGGAGTGTGTGGGGAATTTACAGTGGTTTGGTGTAAGGGCAAAATTTGGTTTGGTGGGATAGGCATTGCTGTACTGGTGATGGTTTGGGGCAGGCGCGTCTTTGGGCTTGAGCTAGGGCTTTGTTAGGTTCATTTTCCTAGATGGGTTTTATCCTTTTTTTTTTTTTTTTGGCACCCCAACCAGGTGTTTTCTGTTGTATACATCCAGTGTACGTGGTTACGTCTATTGGCATTAATAATTTTTTACTTATTAAAAAAAATGGTGCCAACTAGTTTGTTGATCAATCTTAGTTTTCTTGATTTATTCTATTTGCACGTGTGGGGTGCTCATGTGTTTGTGGGGCTTCTTGTTGGATTTGTGCTTGCTACACGCGTGCTTGAAAAATACATACCGGCACAAGCAAACATAAATTATTTGGCTATTTACCACCATTAAATCATGATTTATCTTAGATGGTGACATGGCCAGGCTGGTAGCCTTCACACACAACCACCGTGCACACGCACTATGGTCACTCCTTCCCTTACACGCATACCACAGCAAGATGCTCTATACATTTATGTCTGAAGATGTTGCTTTTCTTAATATATTGGTTGAAAACTTTCAATTATCATATTACAGAATTTTGACTAGTAGTTGAGCATGATATGCTATAGCATCTGTTTATATGTTTATTAATAATTTTGGGTCCTGTTCATTGGCTTATCATATCATCATTCTTGTAGGGGGGATTTTAACTTGAACAATTTCCAAGATGGTGTTCTATCTTCTGCCTTTATGGTTGGACTTCTTGTAGCTTCTCCAATATTTGCATCCTTGGCAAAGAGGTGAACATCTTCTTTACATGCTAGTTGCTTACCAGTTCATAATTTAAGGTTGGACAATGATGTCATGATGATAGAACTTTGATTAAGACAATTTTATCATATGATGGATTAGTATCCTATCATTTACCCTTCTCGTATCCCTGTGCTTATATATTATACATTATTGCTCTTGCAGCCACAATCCTTTTAGGCTTATTGGAGTTGGGTTATCTGTTTGGACATTTGGTGCGGTTGGGTGTGGTAGTTCATTTGACTTTTGGTCCATTGCAATATGTCGCATGTAAGTTTAACAAAGTTGTTGCTTTCAACAATGCGGTTTTGTTCAGTGCTTTTATCATCTTCTTGTACTAGGCTGCGATTTTTTTTTCTGTTTTTTTTTATAAGTCTAGGCTGCGAATTTTATTGTGGATGTTATCTGTCTAGGCTAGTTGGTGTTGGAGAGGCTTCTTTCATAAGTCTTGCTGCTCCATTTATAGATGACAATGCCCCTGCTGCTCAGGTTAGTTTCTTTTTGCTTATTTTTTCTCTTGTTAGTTTATAGTTAGAATTTTGGAATTTGCTATGTATTCATGTGCTGATTTTGCAATTTACACCGTATGAGTTGCTGTGATGGTTCCAGAAAACAGCATGGCTTGCCACATTTTACATGTGTATACCAACTGGAGTTGCTCTAGGCTATGTTTATGGTGGACTTGTAAGTTCTCGAATCGGGATAGTTGATCTTCGGATTATATTTGTCAACTTTAATTCTCTTTTTGGTTAAAATTGCAACTTTTGCAGTTTTCTTATATGGAGGTGGATTTGGTTGCTTGTAGTTGGCTAACATTCATTTGTCTTTTTTAACGTTTCTTACACCCATTCCATAGAGACATTCTATCCCATGAGGTGTGTATATAATTTTCTTCATTCTGTCAAAAGGTTCCCCAAAAACTGTAAATTGGATTTAGGCCCCGCCCCCTTGGCTTTTTGACGAAATTTCCTATACTATCCCTATTAGTATGAGGGGTTGTTCTCTGCCATTTGGTCAGTTAGTGTGACTGATTTTCATTGTGACATATTAAACCAGAGAAGCTTCATTAATTAGCATGATTTGGCTTTAGAACCAATATTATAATGCTCCAAGAGTCTGCTTGTCCTTATCTCTTCGGATGTGTCAAATCATCTCCCATGGTCACTCAATTTATGCGTTAGTTGAGTTACTTATAAGAAAGAAAAAAACATTTATGTATTAGTTGAGTCAGCGGCACCCTTTATTGATTTTACTCACCATAACAGACCTTGGTATTTGTTTTTTTCCCCTTTTTAGGTTGGAAACACTTTGAATTGGCGTTATGCATTTTTTGGAGAGGCATTTTTTATGCTTCCGTTTGCTGTTTTGGGTTTTGTGATGAAGCCTTTGCAACTAAAAGGTACTTGTTTTGGAATGCATTATTTTTTCTTAGTAAGTTTTGATTGTTCCATCAACACTCACCACAATTGGGTAGTTTTACTTACCAAAAAAGAATAAAGTTTCTGATTGTTTTTTATCCAACATTATTAATTTATTTTTCCTTAATCTGGTATTGAACTTATAACCACAGGTTTTGCCCCTGTCGAGCTAAAAAATGATTTGACATCTATTGACGCTATTGCTTGTGCCATTGAAGGTATTGTATGTTTCGTTTTTTTTTTTAATCATTTTTTGTAAGTGAAATTAAAAAAGGCAAAAAGGGGCTTTACCCAAGTATACACGAATTAACAAGGGATGTGCATAATCAAAAAGAGTAAAAAAGAGCAAGATAATCTTGGAAGCTAGAAATGGAAAAGCATTTATGAGTAGCCATCTAGAGGTAAAGTGAGTTGAAAAAGGCGTAAAGTTCCACCACCATCTTCTCACAGTCGTAAAGTCTTCAATAATTTCTGTCATCCAAGCACACTCCCTTAACTCCATGGAAGCCGAGCCGAGCACACTGGGCTTCCCATTTTGTGAGCCAAACTACCATCATTGATTCTTCATGCAAACACACTCTCTTACTAAAATTCATGTATCCAACCACAGAAAGTTCCCATCTTGTGATCCAAAGCTCCCCTCAATTTGCCTTATACCAAGTCCAATTCAATGTTCATCATGCAACTGTTGCATGCCCAACTCATCCCATTATTTGAACCCCAATTCTAGCAATTTTTACACTCATAAAGAAGCTAAGATAAGGGATTCTCTTGGGTATTTTAGGCTTGGTTTTGGTCTATTTTGTTTAGGCTTCGTGCTTGAGAGCCATGAGAAGAGATTAGGAGATTGAGGTGCTCCATGATTGCCATGGAAGCTGGAGGCGGACAACTCATCCCATTCTTTGGTTGTGTTGGTTGTTGGCCGTAAAATGAGGTGCTGGATTTGAGACGTGTGGAAGAGGAGTTATAGATTATGTTGCTCTTGGACTGGACATGCTCCATCTTACACTTGCCCTTTTTTTCACCCAGAGTTTGCCATCAATTGGTATTGTCTATGGGCGATGTGTGGTCTCATGTGAATTAACAGGATTCGCATTGTTAGAATTGAATGGAATGGCTACATTGAATGCATTTTAGGTGTTTAATGAGTAAATTGTTCAAATAAAAAAGAGAAATTATTTTTCGTCCTAGATTTTATGGAAGTCAGTGATCGTTTACAATTATGGAGTTTTTTTTTTTTTGGGTTTTGGGGGGGGGGGGGGGGGCATTGTTAGAATTGAATGGAATGGCTACATTGAATGGAATGGCTAAAAAAGAGATTATTTTTCGTCCTAGATTTTATGGAAGTCAGTGATTGTTTATAATTATGGAGCTTTTTTTTTTTTTTTGGGGGGGGGGGGGGGGGTAAGGGTACCGGGTCTTATGGTGTGGGTCTATGAAAGCAACCTTAGACGAGGGTGGGGAGTTTTTGTCCGGCATACTAGAATTGTGATGGGAGAAGGCTCAAGAATTAAATTCTAGCACGACATATGGTGTGGAGATTGAGCTCTTAGGGACTCATTCCCCACAATATTCATACTTGCATGTGAGAAAGAAGCTTCAATGGCAGTCCTTATAGAGAGGGAGGGGGATTTACTACAGTGGAATGTGAGCTTTACTAGGGTGGCCCAAGATTGGGAAGTCAACAATTTTGTAGAATTCTTCCAACTTTTATGCTCTATGAGACCGAGCAATCAAGGAGTTGATACTTTGTGGTGGTTACCTAATAGAAAAGGTATTTTTTTAGTTCTTTCTTTCTATAAGGCTCTCACAAAACCGCATAGCAATCTCTTTCCATGGAGAAGAATTTTGAGAAATAAGGCCCTTCTAGGGCGGCATTTTTTGCATGGACAGCGTCTCTGGGAAAGATTTTGACAATGGATAACTTACGAAAGCACGGGATGATAGTAGTGGAATGGTGTTGTATGTGTAAGCAAAGTGGTGAGACTGTGGACCATCTTCTACTACATTGCGAGATCGCTTGAGCATTATGGGCCAATGTATTTTTGATAAGTCATTATGGGCCAATGTATTCCAATGGGTAGAGCTAGACTGGGTTATGCTAGCTATGGTAGTCGAACTTTTGGCTTGTTGGCCGAACCTTGGTGGTATTCCACAAATTGCAGCTGTGTGGAAGATGATCCCTATCTGTATTCTATGGTGTATTTGGTAGGAACGTAACAAACGGGCGTTCGAAGATAGGGAGCACTCTTTGGAGGAGATTAGATTATTGTATATTAGAACTCTCTTTCTTTAGGCCAAAACGGTAGATTTCAATGGCCTCGATTTTCATGCTTTTCTTATTTCTATTTATTCCCCCTAAATATATGTAATCTCTTGTATACTACCTGTGTAATCGCGCTTTGCCTATTTGTATTAATATATATAATCGTTTACCTATAAAAAAAAGATTTTTTCAGCCTCAGTCACCCTTGTTGATGGGCACATTTTAAGTGGCTGTTGAGTTAATGGTTGACATATTAAGCTACTTAAAATATGCCATATCAGAAGGCCTGACTAAAGTGAAAATCTAGGATGAAGAGTAGCATTGTTCAATTAAAAATAGAGGAATCAAACTTACAGCACACATGAACTTGAAGCGACTGATTTTGACTTGAGCCTTAAAAGTTTCTTATTTTAGTAATTGTTCATTATATTCTTCTTTTGATTTGAGGGTTCTTTCACTTATTAGTTCCCAATTATAGATTCAAAGGTCCCAAGTGTAAATGGCTATGTTGTGGTTGAAGATGAAGGTTTTGGTGCTCAAGCCTCTAATAAAGCTTCCAAGTAAGTGGCTCTCGTGGCTGTGCTTCTCCATGTCTCTTTATGCTTACATATGCTTTTACATGTATTGGCGGTTGCTAATGATGAGAAAATAAAATAAGGCCTTCTTTTATGACATCTATAGATAGTGAATTGGAAAGAAATGAATACTATCATTTTGTGAAATTCCTTTATTGTGGGTACGACTGCCTCTTCTCCTTTTGTATTTCAGGTCAAGGGGTGCATTCAAAATTTTGGATCAGTTCTCTAGATTTTCGAGAGAGATGAAAGTGCTTTTACTTGATAAAGTCTATGTTGTGAATGTTTTAGGTACTTTATCAATCTTCATTTTCTTTTCTGCACAAGGAGACAATTTTTTATTTGTTTATATACAAACTGGAGAAGTATCAGTTCAAGAATATTCTGAATTCTTATGATATGGATGTGAAATTATGGTCATTTTCACAATTATAGTTTTTGTTAGTGTTATTCCAGAGTTTCTAATGCAGTGGTGACTTTCAGGTTACTTGGCACATATGGTAAATATGGTGTTTTATTTTTGTTTTTGTTTGGTTGGCAGGTTACATATTGTACAACTTTGTCATTGGAGCATACTCATACTGGGGGCCAAAGGCTGGTTATAACATTTATCACATGGTATGACACTTTTTTAACTTCCATCTGTTAACTTTTCATCTTGAATTTTTTCCTGTTAAAATATACCTTTTCTTTGATTCAAATCCTCATTTCTTGTATAATGAGAATACCATCCTCTTCAGTTCTGATAGTTACCCTCTTGTTACTTGGGACTTTGGGCAGAATAATGCAGATTTGTTGTTCGGAGGGATCACAATTGTTTGTGGAATTTTTGGGACGTTATCTGGAGGCCTCATCCTGGATTACATGAGTGCCACGATCTCAAATGCATTTAAGGTGAGTTCTGCTGCATCTAGGGGACACGTGAGGCAGATTGCTCTTGCAATGCATAATCATTCACTCATCATTATCCCAGGCACTGAATATACTTTAATATCAAGTTTGTACTATTGAACAAGACATTATTAAACTTTTACATAAGTTCACTTGTACGGATGTGAGCATTTGTTGATGTTGCATAAATGCAAGAACTTTCTGTTTGAGAAACTTCGATATGATTTGAGCCATTTCGTTCATTGAAATAAATGCGAAAAGAGTTTTACAAAAGCCCCACAATTTCCCCCTGAATCTCACTAAGTTGCTTCTATTTCACATCCTATTATTTCTTTAGCACATGAAAACATAAACATTATTTTTGGAGCAGCTAAATTTTGTTGGTTTCTTACTCAGCATTTCCTGTTATTTTTTGAATAATGAGTTTTTTTTAATTAACTTTACTTTCTGCAATTTATCTATTTGTAATCACGGTAGTAGTCATACTACTCTTGAAGAGGCTGAGTTTTACATTGAAATGAGTTTTTCTTAATTATTTCCATGTTTGTATGCTGGCGTTGGTGGAGAATTTATCATCTGCTGTTGATTAGAAATTTTGAATTTGCTTTGTGGTCTTAATTTCTGAGTTGTCGGACGATAACTTGTATGGTCTTAATTGTATTCTAAATTTCTCTACTCGTGTTACAGCTTCTTTCTGGAGCAACATTACTAGGTGCAATGTTTTGCTTCAGTGCCTTCTGCCTTAAAAGCTTGTATGGTTTCATAGCTCTTTTCTCAGTGGGCGAGATACTAGTCTTTGCTACACAGGTAAATTTATAACTGTCTGAGTTGGGTTAAAAATTTGATAATCCATGGCTCTTTTTTATTTTTAATAATGTGCATGAGCGAGATGGAAAAGAAAAAGGAGGGGGGGGGGGGGGGTGTGTGTGGGGGGCAGATAGTTGATAAATGGGGCATTATTGTTGGAAACAGTTTCATTGTGTGATGTATAGGACTCAAATGGTTCCGAGCTGCCAGAGATATTAAAGCTGTTGATCTGGCACATGACATTCCATGGAAAAATCATGGTAACCTGTGAATATAACTTAACATGGATTATATGATGATGGACTCACAGCCTATTAGCATGTGGATGGGGGCAAATACCTATGTTATTAACTCTGTATTATTTTATTTTAGAGTGTTCCAATTTATATTAGGGACGCTGAGGAATTCTTTCAACATTTGACCATGTCATTCGGTATATGTTGATATCATCCTCTCATTTCAATGAGAAGTGATATGGTTAAGAGAACTTGGCGATTTGTACAAACTTTCTATTGTATTTTGTGTCTTGCTTAAAAAATAAGGAAAAATCTTGTTGTAAGCAATTCTGTGCACCAATACGCTTACCCATCCAACGTGATTGGTCTGAAAGTCAGACTATAATGAAAATGGTGCTAATTTGAATTTTGAATATGAAGGCAACAGCATTGGTACGCAAATAGGTACTCGAATTCGCTTGTACGTAGCAAAACTAAAAAAATAATCCTTTCTTCTTCACCTTGTTTCTTTTGAAGTCTATAAATTACATATGAAAAGGCCTAGAAATCTTGAGGAGACTTTTATAGTTCAGAAATCCTTTATCCAATGTTAGAGATGGAACTTTATTTTGTTTTTTATTCTTATAAAAAAAAAGAATGACGGAAATTTTAAAAATTGTAAGGTGAATCCCTTTTTCTTGGTTAAAATATTTTTTCCCCCTTTTGGGTGCATGTAGGCAAATGATATACTAATGTATAGGTATTTGTTGAGCTTTTATTAGAATAATATATTTTCTTACAAGTCATTTCTTTCTTTATTTTCTACTTAATAAAAGAAAATTTCTTTGTTTTATGTGATTAAACTTTTTGTTACCTTAACGATATTCTGTAGATTTTTGGTAGCTTGTTAAGGATTTGCTGAAGGTTATTGCTTTAGTCATTGAAACTTTTTGTTAGCTTAACGATATTCTGTAGATTTTTGTTAGCTTGTTAAGGATTTGCTGAAGGTTATTGCTATAGTCATTGAAAATGTAAGGTTGGCCTTGTCGAAATTGCTTTTGATTCTGGATACTCATCAGAATTGTTGTATATATGACGCATCTATAATATAAATGGCATGGTACTATCAACTTTAAGAACTTGACACAATTTTCTACTTTTATTTGTAAATTCTCTGGGTTTGATCTACTCATATTTCTGAACTACTTTATTCTCAAATAACATCCAGAAATTTGATCTACTCATATTTCCTTCACAGTATCACTTTGCTTTTGCAGGCTCCTGTTAATTACGTGTGTCTCCATTGTGTCAGACCTAGTATGAGGCCTCTGTCTATGGCTATATCCACCGTTTCAATCCACATCTTTGGCGATGTGCCTTCGTCACCTCTTGTTGGGGTCCTTCAGGTGTGGCTTTGAAACTCTCTTGATTTATATATTTGAGGAAGGAGAGAGAGATATAGTTGATATTACGTTGCGCTTCCTTCACATGTATATGCTAATCTAACATGCATGAAATTACGTCTTTTGATTTGTTTTTGCTGCAAGTATGGCATGTTCTGCTGTGGAAAAATAATCTCGTTAGTCCATTTTGTCATTTAACAGAAGTTATTGTGGCAAAAGCAGTTCCCAGTTATATAGTATTAGCAGTATTAATTATTAATGTCAAATCTGTTGTTCTTTCAAAATCATGAAAAGTTACTTCGGCAAAGTATAGCATGTTTCGCTGTGGACGAATAATCTTGCTACTCCATATTTTCCTTTAATTGTGTGTAACGAAATTTGTTTTGGGCCAGATATAGAATTAGCAGCAAGATCATTTGGTTGATTATTTATATAAAATCTGCAGTTCTTTCAAAATCATGAATAGTGACTTTCAGAGTACTGTCCCATGGGCATGCATGGGAAAAATAGTGAAGAAGAGATGGCCAAGTGGAGGTTTTAGAGATTATGGGGCTAGAAATGGCCGCATTGAAGAAATTCTTTGGCCTGTAATCCGGTTGAAGCAGGATGTGGTGGACCCCAATCTTGCGAAGCATAAAGCACACACTCCAAACAAATTTGTGCTTTTATTAACGTTGGTCAGGAAAATTAAATGGAAGTTTTTTTTTTTTTTTTTAATTTTTAAATTTTTGATTTTTTAAATTTCAAAGCACAAGGTTGTGGAGTTTCCTCTGTTAACTCTATGGTATTGATTGCCAGCATCATTACTCAGTTAAATGATAATAACTCGGATTTGTGTGCTCTTTATTTATATGCTGAAGTATTGACTAAAATCATTATGTTCAATGTTTGAAAATGCACTCTCAATACCTTTTCCAGCCTGGGATGATAAAATTTTCTAATTTAATCACTCATAAAAAAAAAATCTAATTTGGTTTCCTCAACTGCTTTGGATCCTTTGTCTCGACCCCTTTTATTTTACTTATCTAATTTTTTACAATGTTATCTTGGCTTTGGTAAATGTCACACACAGGATCATGTTAACAATTGGAGGGAGACAGCACTTATTCTAACATCTGTCCTGTTTCTTGCCGCTGGAATATGGTTTATAGGTGAGTGACCAAGAATCATATAATTCGCTTGTATAGATGTGATGATAAATTATTTTAATTAAATGTATTCAGAGCTCTTTCAAGCTTTGATTGACTACCTATCAACTTCCTTAACTTTCAACACCCTGGTTCTTCATGAAACATCTCCATTCCTCATTTCACTAAGGATATAGAGACAAAAAGTTTTGTGGCTTCATTCACAAATCACTCTGCTAAACTACCAAAATAAGATGTGAACTCGGGTTGAAATGGAAGTCCATACAACTTGCTTGATTTGTTGATGAAATATACAAAAAGTGAGTTACAATGCAAATTGTATTTACTTTTACAGGGATCTTCCTGAACAGTGTGGACATGTCCAATGAAGAAGGTGAAAATGAAGGCTCCACGGTTGAGAAAGCCAGCACAAAGCCATTGCTGAGAGGAAACAGAAATGAGATGCTAGATGACTCTGTCGAAGCATAAGTTCTATATGCAAAGCCTGGAGTACCTCAAGGAATATTCATGAGAAGAAGGAACTCCGACAACAACCTTTTCAAGAGTATAAGTGAAACCATACTTAAGTTAATCTATACAGTGCTGGTGCCCTAACATGTCATATGAGTGTAAAGTGTTAGGTTCCCACTTGGGGTAAAAATTGCTGTCCAAGCTTGTGTGTTGAAGATTTGTAAGAGAACATGAAAAGAATATTTCCCCTTGGATTCAGTCAGAACACAAGCAGCTCAATGTCGAAGTTGTGCATTGCTATTTGTTTCACAAACAACTTGTAGATAAGAAAAAGCATATAAATAGAATATTTTGCATTTCATGCAGTACGATTTTCAGCTGTATAGTCTCTTTCCATTTATGTAAAGATAAATTATTGCCGACAACTTTATAAAATCCTTGTACTACGGTGTGTATTATGTTCTTTAAACTCTGTAAATCAGTTTCACAAGCGACTTGGCCTGATTTGTAAGACAAGACAAAGGCGGGGAGAAAAAACAAGAAGCAAAGAATGGAGACTTCCTTGAGCACATGGTATACAAATGGAAAACCCCACCTTTGGACCATATGACAAGTTGGAGAAAGACAAATGAGATGGTGATGGGGGCCGGGGGGAATAGGCCGTCGTCTTCTTCTTGAATAATAAATTGACCATATATCAGATATGTTTCAACCACCAAACTGACAAGTTTTAATACACACACACACACACACACACACACACACATATATATATATATATATTGTATTCAATTTGTGAAGGGGCCTTCAGCTCTCTTTCATTCACTGCGAATCCCAATCCGAATGCACTATCGTCTTCAGAGATGGGTGTGCCACTCATTCAAGGATCCATCCTGATCATTCCAGATAGACTTTACAGTGTTATGGCCTCTGACCCTAACTCACCTTGTCAGCAATATAGATTCCTGTTTCCCTTATCTGTCAGCAATCTGAAGAAAAAAAAAAGAAATCACCTTAAAAGATAAGTCAAATAGTTTCATACTATTACCTTTTTTTGTCTAAAATATATATATATATATATTTTAATTTAAAAAAAAGAAAATTTTTATTTAAAACCTAGTGTCGATAACACTTAATTTATAAGCCAGTTTTTCAATTTTGTTTACATGTTATAATTTTATTTAGAAGATAATTTTAAAATTTGAATATTACAAATCGAATATTACCATTCAAGCAATGTTAATTATATGCTCTACACATCGACTTAATAATAGAATAATTATTTTTAAAAAAATAAAAACATAGATATAATTAGTATAGACCTAACATTCAATAGTTTGAGCACTGTCTAAATTATAGAAAGTGTTTGAAAAAACAATTATTAAAAATAATAATCTTGATTTTAAGTCTTTTCAGAAAAAAATGAAAAACTCTCGTATAATTCAAGAATAGTTGGTGGAGAAAGCAATGGTACATTGTCCATGAATTAATCTATTTACAAACTTTTTTTTTCGACACGTCAAACAAATATAAAGGTCTTCCACATTAGTTTATATAAAAAATTATTTACAACTTTTAACTATTTTATAAATTATTTGCATACTTCTAATATAAGGAAAATGATATTTAGAATTATAGAGTGTACAATTATCATGCACTCATTTTTTAAAAAAAGTAAATAAATATAAAACTTACAAAAAAAAATTATTTTTTTTAATAATAAACTATACTCTTTTTTAAAAAAAGTGAACAATATTTGCACAATCTATTACTTATCTCTAAATATAATGGCGTCAAATAGAATAACTCTTTTCTATGGTTGTTTTTGGATTTGATCATAATTTTTTGAGGTGGATTTTCCAACTTTTGGGCAAGTGAATTTCACAAGGGAATTATGTTTTTGTTTCCCATTATTTTTATTTTATTTTTCTCAAATTCATCCAAACATCTTTGAAGCGTCTCTCTTTCAACATTAAGATTGCGTTTAGATATTGAGCTGAGTTGAGTTGATTTGAGTATAATTGAAAGTTAAAAATGAAATAAAATATTATTTTTTAACATTATTATTTTAAAATTTAAAAAAATTAAATTATTTATTATATTTTATGTTAAAATTTTAAAAAATTATAATAATTAGATGAGATAAATTCAATCTGATCCACTCACTTAAAGCTAAACTACACAGGTCACCGGTAATAATACACACACAAAAAGCCCATCACTATGTCCGAATCACCGGAAATCATTGTCAACCAAAAAAGTAAAAGAAAACAAATCATGATTCATAACCCAAAACCACCAACCCAACAACCATCCAACCGACCCTCTCGTTAACAATTACACTCCATTTTCCCCAATATTCCAAAAAAAACCTCCCAAATCCAGACACCTATAAGCCACACAATCCTTCTGCCTCATTCCGGACTTTGCTCTATTAAATTTGTTGTCCCAACTTTAAGTTTAAGACGTCAAGAGTACAAAAAATAGACACATAAAATATATTTTACAGTATTTATTAAATATTTATTGTTGTTTGAGAAATTCGTTTATATACTTATAAATGTTGTAAAACTCATTTTATGTGTATATCACTCTCCTATTCTAAAGTCTAGAATTGGAACAAAAACTCTAAATAATAAAAATAGTTATTCTACTCAACAGTCTTACACCACACATTTGTTGAATAGAATAACTTTTTTATTTATTTTTTGCTCAACATACATGTGATATAAGATTGCTGAGTATAATTTTTCAATACAAATTATGTCTTACATAGTTCTTAAATCAATAAATATAAAATTAATCCACAATATTAGACAACATCTAATATCAAGAAAGTCTTTCTCTTAGCATCCATTTTACGTTATGGTAAAACGATTTTAAAATTTTTATATGCAGTTATTTTTATGTATTTTTTGTTCGATGAGTCATGAGTCGTAATTGGATAATCCGTTCTTATTTCATTCCTTTGCTCGTTTAATTAATTAAATATTTTTAGCATCAAACAAGAAAGAGAGCTTTCAAACAAATATTCACAAGGGACAACCAAATGTTTAATAAGATTAAATGCGTGTTTATCTTTCTTAATCATAAACTTGTTAAAACAAATAGTCTTTGTAATTCAAAAAATTAAAAATATTGAATAGTAAAAGAATTATTAATTACTTTCGCAATAAGTAATGTTTCCGTACCCCTAACTAATATAACCCACTTTTCCCTACTGACATGACAGCACCTTATGGTGTGACGGGGTATATTAAAAACATTAAATATACAAACATAAAAAGTTATAGTTTTCATCTTTTTATATTTCGAGTGCCATTTTTTTAATATATATTATTTTAATTCTTTTAATAAGTCATGTGATATTTGTGGTGACACGTCAATTCAAAATAAACCCTATAAATTAGAAATATAGTACTATGAAAAATAATTTATATAAATTTTATGTAGATATTTATAAAAATAATAATGTTATATATCATATCATGATCACATTATATAAGATGTAATAAATTTATTACTATCATTTAATAATAATAAATATTTAATATTTTATATAATGAGATGGTGATACCGATAAATAGAATTTTTTATATAAAAATATGGACTTTATATTAAAAAAATGTAAAAAAAAACTATTCTTTTAAATGGGAGTCACTACTTTATAAAAACTCTATATAAAATCTATCTATTTAAAACTTTTAGGTAACGTTACTTTATTAACATTAGTCGTTCACGTGGATAATATGATAGTCTTGTCTCGACGAAAGATGTCATGATATGGAATTAATGAGTGACGTGTCTATCTTACTGTGCTTAACTAGATGCTCTTTCTTCCACCCCCCACCTGGGCAATTTAACTGCTGCCTGCAACAGTACATCACAGTACGATACACCGTAGAACACAGAATCTTTTCTTTTTTATTCGTCCACTACCTCCCATTACCACGCGCTTCCACGGGAGCCTTTTTTTGAGCTCTGGCATCGCATGTTTCCTCTCGGGTTCTGCATGCAATCTTTGGATCTTTCTACTTCTGTTTTTTTTTTTTGAAGTTCTTGTGCTTCAGGGAATGGCTGATGTGTACGCTTTCCAAATTTCTCGCAACACAATGTGGTTCGAGAAAATCAATGGTTTGGTTGCTGTTTGTGGTTTTTTGAAGGAAAGAGCTTTGTACTGATGAAAGCCTCTTTTCCTTTGATCTTTCCTTTGTTTCTTCTTTCCTTTTTTTTTTTTCTTTTTGAATTTTCTGCTACTGCCCGTTCACTCTGCGAAGGGTAGGGACTTATCAAAATGAATCAGGGCTCATTTTGCCAATCAAAATGAAGTGCATTTCTGTGGAAACAGAAAGCAAGCAACTCTCCCGCTATTGGATTTAGTTTAGGCCTGTAAAAATGGTATGAACAATCGTTTTTTTTTTCTTTTCAAGATTTCAAAACCCGATCCGAACAGCTAAAGCCCCAGTGATACTTTGGAAATCGATGTTGGAGAATCATGCCGAGCATTAGAGCTCCTGCCGCAAAGAAAGCCACCACACTTACGGTAAATCTTTCCTTTCTATACCAGTCCAGAAATCATTACGTTGCCTTTTTTTTGTTACCACTTTCTTGCTTGATATTTTTTGTTCGATTTTGGCCACAGGTTGCCGTAAAATGCAGGCCCTTTACAGAGAGAGAACGGGGTCGCAACATTGTCCGAGTAATTGACAGTAAGGTGTGTTGGTGATAGATTTCTTCTTTAAACCTATAAATCTTAGCTTCGCTTCAAATTATGTTAAGTTAGTTATATTACTGATTTTTGTGAGTATGCTAATGCTGTAATTCGTTTTATAGGAGGTGGTTGTGTTGGATCCCGACCCATCCAAGGATTACCTCGAACGCATACAGAATCGAACTAGAGAGAAGAGATATGGTTTCGATCACGCATTTGGTCCTGGATGTACAAATGTGGTATGCTGCATTTTTTAACGTAGTGGAGTGTTTTTTTATCCATCATGATTAAAATTATGTAACCTTTTTGGCAAAATGATGCGGTACTGCACAGAAAGACACATATATTGACTTTTCTCTATGGTTAGGTCTCCTCATCTGTGATGGTTACTTAGGCACACGTATCGTATAAAATAGTCTAATTTCGGATAAATTGTGGTCGCTGCAGTCTGTTCACTTGCATTTTGCTTGTTCATATGCCACTTTCCACGAAAATCTTAGAATATTAAACCTTTAGGATGTGCAAACTCCTGATATTTTCAGGTTAACGTAATTCCTTCAGTCCATCAACATTTACTAAAAAACTCTACTCAACGCATAGGCCAAACCATCTTTGGTATAAAAATATATTTGCTTTTTTAATGTTTTTTATGTTATTATGACCTATCATTCTGCTTATACTCATCTATCCAGGATGTCTACAGAAAATGTATATCCTCTGTAATCTCAGGGGTTGTTCAAGGTCTGAATGTAACTGTGTTTGCATACGGTTCAACTGGAAGGTAACTAACAAGATCTATTAGTGTAGTCGTTTTGTTTTTTATCGTCTCTTAATCTTTTGCCTGCTTTTATCTCCGTCCTGGATAAGGCAACTTCCTTTCCTTGGTCATTATTTATCTGAAGGGGTGACTTTTGCTTTGTTTGTCCATATTTGCTGCCATCAATTTCCTAGATTCCCCATATGCATAGAGTTGATTTCTAAGGCATGATTTAGGAATGGCATCAAAGCATTGTGGCTAAATGCAAAGCTAGTAAAGAATTTGATCATTAACCTCAGCCTATAACGTATTTGTTTTGTTGTAACTTTGAATTTTTTTTGGGTGTACTAGAATAAAAGTTAACCATCCATCTATATGAATGGTATAAAAAAATACCTATACAAAAAGCGCTATACCAGTTTCTAGAATCTTAACAATTTTAAAATCAAAAGTGGAACATTCACCTAAGAATATATTCCAATTTTTCATGGTATGCAAGATTTTATATAGCTGGTGGTGCACTTCAACTACTCTTCGTGGTTAAACCATAGAAGTTTGCAGTTAGTCGAGATATGAATATCATTTCTGGAAGCAGGTCAATTGGCTGCATATAAGTTTCCTTCTTTTGCCAGCATTTGTGATCAATAGTAGGTTTAAGTTATTAAAACAATTAGATTTTAGTCTCCTGGTCTGTAGTCACAGATGTTGTAGTTCTCCATATCATATTCTTAATTATTCTTTATTTATATGTGGTAATGGTAATTCCACTTGTGAGCCTATATGCTGTTCAGGGATATATGCATTGGTTGTAAAGTTCATCATCATCATGGGGACTGTGAATAATTAAAAAGTTTGTTAAATCAACTAGTATTTATTCAAAAATTTGATCTTATATCTTTATGCATTTTGATTTGTGCTCTCATTCTCCATCTGTTAATTCTCTTTGTGATGGAATCTACCTATTTTTTTAAATACATATCCAGTGGTAAAACCTATACAATGGTTGGGACTAAAGATGATCCTGGACTCATGGTTCTCAGTCTGCATACGGTTTTTGATCTGATCAAATCAAACAAGAGCTCTGATGAATTTGAAGTTACTTGCTCCTACCTTGAAGTCTACAATGAAGTAAGGTTTGCGTTTTGATTAAGATATTGATATATATATATATATATATATATTGCTCATGTTCTTTAAAAGTCTCTTAACGTTTGATGTCATATGAACTTAGGTTATCTACGATTTGCTTGAAAAATCATCATGTCATTTGGAACTTAGAGAGGATCCCGAGCAAGGAATAATTGTTGCTGGGCTGAGATATATCAAGGTTCGTCATTGCCCCCC